>JAKSZP010002855.1:0-135374 GCA_022478985.1 Massospora cicadina | reverse complement strand
ATTTTCTCAATCCGCTGCACACAAAGGCCATACCCAAAACTGAGATTCACCCCTAAATCCACCACTTTCTTGGCGCAAACTGGATAACCAGGGGCTTTCCAACATGCAAATTTTATCACACCTTTTGTGAGTGAAGAATGACTGTCAGGACAATCCAAAAGGGGTTTCTAGACTACATATCATCTGTAGAAACCATAGTCAAACTTTCAACCCATTGTACATCAATAAACCAATCTTTTGCCCTGAAAATTTTACTGAACCCATGGAAGCTCAATCCAGCGCATTAATTGCGGAATCATTACCCAACTCACCCATCTAATGAATTGAATTGATTTAATCAACGGATTGATGATTTAAATTTTGATTCAGTACCCTAGAATGAGTTTGATGACTATCAACAATCTGTTGGCAAATCTGAGTGTCTTGTAAAAATTCCCAAAAGGCCAATAACTGCAAGCGCATAGTGAGTGATTGTCCTATATGCCCTCCACCCATGAGGTTGCCCCAGAAAGACCCGCGGTTGCCCCACTACATCCATTTGCTTTGCATTGGGGCCTTTGGTATGTTTATATTTTTTTAATTTACCTCACAGGAATTATTGAACGTCACTCGTATATGTCAATAGGACAGCTGTGCCACTGGAAATCTGGGCTTTTAATAGGATGCAACACGCCCAGACTGGTTTCCAAATCTTACTTAAATCAGCCAAATCCCTGATAGTTATCTTACAATTGACCAAATAAAGCCTAAAATGATTTTTTTCCTTTACTAAATATGATGTCTTCAGATAACTATGTTTAGCTAGAATGATATTCTTTATCTGAAATTAGCAGTCCTCTCATAGGTGAGTGAAGATGTGAAGATCATTGGTGTGTTCTTCAGCTGGACATTAGACTGCTAAAACTTAATGTACACTTACATAAAGAAGCAATGTATTGTTTTGCATTATGATTTTATGAATTTGATTGAAGACATGGAACTGAGTTTAAAACATCGTTAATTAAAGCTATACAAGATGGCTGCACAACTTCAAGGATATAGAGGAAAGACTTTTCAATAATTTATCTAGATACAAGCCTACAATTGATAGACAGTCGCTTTGTGCAGGTAATGGTCACTGAACACAATTGGCTTATCTTAGCTTTATACATTATCTACCATCATATCCTTTACCAATGAGTTTTCTGACATATTAAACTAGGTGACTACTTTGATAATAAGAAGAAATTACGCGACAAAATAGGCCAAATAATTAGGTAAACTCAAATTTATTTAGGGTTTTGTAAGAATAATGATGAAAGACTTAATGATTTAAGTAAAACCTTCTTTAGATCCATTAATATCAAGTTAGGCCTAAGCTATGGTACATGCTGGTATCTCATGACGCCCAAAATTGTCATTAGCATGATTTGAAAATCTTTAGGGTTAGATGTTAAAGATACTACTTTATATTGACCTGAGTGTAAAATTAGCAAATTAAGATCAGGCGGACTACCTACCAATTAGTGAGACCAGAATGGTCCTAGAACATTGTACAAAATATGTAGTAAGACTATTTTAAAAAAAAACCTTAATGTAAACAAAATATAATGCAATCTGATTTAGTTTTTTAGGACTAATGGTGACCAACCTAAAAGGGAGAGCCGTCATGCATCTTTATTTGTAAATGAGCCAAACAAAGGGATTATTAAAAATGAAAAACCCCAAATATGGCACCTTAGCTAACAGCCTAGGAAGATATATCAGAAGGTGAGTGAGCTTTAGTAAACTTTATTACAGCGCCCACTTTAGCTGCCAGATCATGGCGGACAACATTGGGTAGGTGCATCAGCGACATGAGGCATAAGATGATATAATTGTGTTTTCTTCATTGATGAGGCTGGCGGTGTCCATTAGTTCAACGTATTGAGCAAGTTGATGCTCAGCAAAAGTGATGAGAGCAGGCACACAAGTAAATGAAATGATGCACCGGTGGGTTTTGGATAATTGGGGTCAAAAAGAGAAGTATTTGATGCACTGATGCAAGTGTGTCTCATACCAAAAGCAAGCTCCTCAATTTCATACTTTACATCTTTCTCAAAATCATGGGAAAAAGTGGGGATAGGAATACTCTCAACAAGGGACTCCATCACCCCATGACGTTTCTTTTGAACTAGGGTGTTTATAGGGGAGGCTGCAGCCTCAACCACCATTTTGTTGATATTTTTATAATTTGGAAAACCGTTTTGAGGGTAAAACGGTGGGGATGTAAATTGGGAGGGTCAACAAAGAACTACTCCAAAGCAAAATCCGGTTTTACATGGTATGGCCGTTCATCTTCATTAATCCATTCAAGAGCCTCAAATGGATTGAATTCAGCCAGCACTGGGCCAGCCACCAGAATTGGTTAGTGGCAGGAGCTGATTGGCTACATGCTGTCAACCATGGCAGCTCAGCTGAAACTGGTTCAGCTCTTGACTCAAGATTCTGTAATCCAGTTAAATTTTGATTATAATTTTAAAATTAAAATTTTGATAGTCTGCCACTTTTGAAGCAGCGCCAAATTGCCCTGGGTTTGGGGCTGGAGGATCAAGCCCCATTTGAAATATTGGGCCTAAATGGCCAGGGGCCCAACACCTAAAGGATGAGCAGTGGAAGTGGTGGAAGCGGAAACTGTAGGGCACTTGCGCTTCAAGTGGTCAAACTCAAAGCACAAGGAACAAATGGCACGGCCATTTTTGATGTGCGCCCAGAATTGGTAATCAGGGATGGATCTGATCACAGTGCAGGGGGGAATTATGAGATGGGTATCACAATGAAATGGGTGGATTGTTTCAAAGGTGCGAGGCCCTGCCAGATGATCTGTATCATTTGGAACCACAAACTGCAAAATGGGGTCTGTGCCATAACTGGCTAAACCCACCATAGCAAATGGCGGAGGCGTTTGGGGGAGAGATGGGAGGGCAACCCAGAAAACTGGACCACCAAAGTGGCCTCATCTGGGAGCTGAGTTCAAATGGTGAGAATGGGAATTTTTCTAAAATGATTTGAAGCTTCACTGCTGCCACTTCATCAGCTTCCAAATAGAAGCCAAGATCAAATACTTCTTAAAGGGGCAAAAGTCAATAAAGGCAGCGGGTTTAAAAACTGCCATGGCCATCTTCATAATGGCCATGCTCGCATATGGGAAGAGATTCCCATATTTGACCTGAAGGCTGAAATGCAAATTGCTCCGTGGGAGCACCAAAGGGCTCCATAGCACCGCCTGGGAGCTTGTGAGGTTGTGGGCCAAGTCCTGAGGAGGAACATAACGCCTGGTTGCGTTAAAGGACTAGCAGATCCAGCCTGGGCGCGCTTTAGTGGCAGCCAAAAGGCGCAGATGGTGGCGCACCACTACCTAAGCCAGGGCAGCAGGCATCAATTGCATCAACATTAATAAGTTTTGATTTGATTGAGCAGTTGTTTTTTGTAGATTTTTAAAAACCAAATTTTCCTTTGACTTAGGTAACAAAGTGAAAGAAAAATATGCAATCTGATTTAGTTAAGTAATTAATGTAATGAAAAAAAAAATTAAAAACGTAGAGACACTAAGCATGGCTGGGTTCATATTATAGATTTTTTATTTAGTACAGGTGTCCAATAGTTTTACTCTCTAACAAATAATAAACAGTATATTAAAAATGATATCATGATTTGATGAGCTATCAGAAGTCAGAATAACCTATTTGCGCCTTACCACAAAAAGAATAATTAAACTGTGAAGTGGGTATATAAAACTAATGAAGATTTTCTGAAATTTTGCATCAAGTATACAATTTTATTGAATTCACATATAGGGTTGTAGTAGTTTCCTACAATACTAGTCATTAAAAATACTAGTAGAAGCTTGTAATTTAAATTCAGCATGGTCACTAGCCATCAATGTCACTTCTTCTACATTTAATCTTATTGTGGTCATAAGCCTTACTTTAGCTGACTATACTCAAATACTTCTATAAACGTTAAATTAGTTACAATCCTAGGCTTATAGATCCACATTATTTGAAAAATGCATAGAAATGGACTATGATAATGAACCACAGTTTCTTCTCACAAAGTTGTGAAAGAAACCATATTGAGATGCTCAGTGCAGAGATTTAAAAGCTAGCCCATTGTGGAAAAGACCAAAATATTATTCAAGTTAAAACAAGTTTAGGTTTATAAACATATAGAAAACACAATTAATCATTTATAAACTGTGTGCACAGCAAGATTATAAACATTTAGTGGATAGTAACAGATTACAGGTATAAAAATTATGGGCTGCCATAAATGGAGAAGGACATCAATTTTTTCTAAACTTGTAGAGCCTAAAATAACATTGTACTATTAAAATTTAGGTCAAAGAAGGTTATGTATGGATCTAGCTATACCATTCTTACAGTGTGAGCTTAAATGAAGGCCTTTATTTAATGAAAGACCTATATATTGTATACTTTAAACTATAAATAATATATATATTATACTCAAGACTCACCATGCCACCGCCTCTATAATATGAGCATCTGGGCTTTTAGAAAAATGGTTTAATATGGGCAAGACCCTTTATCTCATATTAGAAGGATATGGTCTCAAACAGCCAAATAGATTTATTGGACATCTAAGATCAATTTATTTGCATCTAAATGAAACATCATTAAAATCTTTATTATTTAAATTGGAAGATAAATAAAGAATATATGAAGATATATCAATAGTTTACACAATAATGAATTCAGCTATAATTGGATGAAAAAGAAGAGTATAGATGAAGGAAGCAACAGAAAGAATATATATAGTTAAACTTAACAAAATACCTGTAGGCTTTTAATATGAAAACAATGAAGATAGGCTAGGGAAAAAATATAGCCACCTATCTTAAAATTAGGCTTTACCCCTTTTAGCTTATTATATTTTATTATTCTTTTTAGTATTTTCTTATGTGCTAGTTTGAGATGTATTGATTATGATTAATTTAACTCAAGCTTAGTCTCATCTAATTTGTTAAATAATTTATCTGTAATAATGAGCTAAAGTGGTGTTTTCTGTCTTCATCAATTAGACCATTTCTTAATTACACTTAACAACTTCTACATTATGGCCCAAAGTATTGCATACCGTTGCAGATGCTTCATCACTTATAACAATTTGTGTAAAGCAATTATAAGTGAAGTTTTGTAAAAGCTTTTTTAATAGAGACTGTGAAAAAATTTTAGGTATTATATTTTATGATATAATAAATTTATAAAAGTTGCTCTTTTAATTACTGACAATAAACACTCTACAAAGGTAAAATACTATATATCATGCTTGGGTAGTTTTAATGCTGATATAGTTAGGAAAAGTATACTGAGGACAATGTAATTGATCTTTGCTATAACATAGATTATCTATTTATGTCCTAATATCAATTACCTTATCAGGATTTTTTATGAAAGAGATTCAGTAATTTACTATTCTAAAATTTGTGATATTTTTGATAAGTATCAGCCCTTAGGTCAGCGCATCCCATATAAAATTAGTTTTAAATTAGAAAATAAAAATCAATATGTTAGTAAAATTACTTTTTTATCATTATTTAAGTAAATAATGATAAAATTGTAATTTAACAAATATTATATGGGAAAAGCTTTTTATGTTTTTATAAATTAAATATTGCTCTACAATATGTTAATAGCACCACTTAATGGGTCTATAGAATTGATAATGAAGCTCAACAATAATAATTAATTTAGTAACTTCAAAGATAAAAAAACCAACTATGAAATTATATTATACCACAATGTGATTAACATACTATTAACTGAAGTTAAACACTTTAAGGGTAAAGCATAACCCTTACCAAAAATACGTTCTGCATTATCTTTCTTCTCTAAGTTACATGAAATGTCTTATCAGCAGTGAAAAAAAAGAAAAAAGTTTTGGTACCACATAAATTTCGCATATTATGAACTAGCTACTTTGAAATAGTACATCTGGTATTCTCTACAATATTATCATAAAAGAGCTTTTATAATAGTAACGACAAACTTTATAGTACTATAGAGTAGTATTTATTTAATATTTTATTCAGGGAAGGTCAGCCAGGGGACATACACTTTCAATATAACAAGGATAAAAAATAATAAAATGTGAAAATTAAGGACATCCCAGAGGGCTCAAGCCCCTCCTGTTGCCTCTAGGACTACAAAGCTTAGGATGCTGAGTGGATTTATGGTGAATTATACATGAATGCAACATGATTGAAGGAATGAGTCAAAATTTAGGAAACATATGGGGCACCATGAAAATCTATTCTTCTGTTGTGTGAGGTCAAATTCCAAACAACTATGCTTGAAAACGTTCAAAATATGGTAGTGAAAACTTTTGTGACTTCTTGGAGGGTAGGCATTGCACATGTAAATGTATCTAATACTATAGTATGAAATTTCCATAGTGCTATTGCTTTTATTAACACCCATAATGATGGATGAATAGGAGACTCCATGTTTAGAGCAAACATGTTCTTAGTTAAACTAAAAGATTATCCATTGTCTTGACGGAATAGGCGCATGAACTCTTTCCAGATAGCTACTGATTTTGGACATTGTTCTAGGTGGTGTATTAAGCTTCCATACTGCCACATATTGTGCATGAAGAGTGGGCAGCTTTTTATCATTCTGCCATGCGATACACTCTCTGGATGCATTTCCATACATGTGCCCATATCCTGGGTTGTAGTAGTGAGTGGTGTGTATCTCCAGACCATTCTTTGGGTCTTCAGGCTGTATGGTATGTCCATATGATTCAAGTAATTAATACTGGCATTGATACTTGGGTTTTGGTTTATTATGTTATCTGTAAAATCTAGTCCATTAACTTCTTGTCTGTGAGTTAGCTCTGGGCGACCTTGATGACTGGTCTGGCCATTTATGTGGAACTTCCACTCTGCTCTTCTCATTGCTAAAAGTATTTGTTTAAATAATACAGGAGTGTCATGCGGTCCTGTAGCAGTTGGGTGAGATTCCAGACACTTAATCAATGAGCTTGGATGATCTGAATTTAACTAATTGAGGCTTTATTAAAAATTAGATTTTGCTGCTCTAGCCCAATGTATGTCTGTAAGGTCTGGACTATTCACCTGAGCTATCCAGGTTCCTAGTATATGGGCCTTTTGCTCTACATATTTAGTTAGCCCCATACCTCCATTAATTCTAGGGCAAAATAGAGTTTCATGGCGCACAGGGGCTTTATGTTCAGACCAAAGCCATCCCTGTAATAAGGCATATATTGTGTTAAGAAAAGGACGGTGAAAAGACAATTTTAGGGCCTTAAACCACATAAATGATAATATGTAATTGGCTATCACATCTCGTCCAGTTAGACCTGTTTGATGTCCTTACAAGAAGGCAATGCGTATTGTTATTTTATCTAGTAGTTGATTTTCCATCATGGTATTGGCATAACCCCCTGCCTCTAACCATATCCCCAAGTGATGGACAGGTCCATCAGCCAGCTTGGTAGTGAAGGGAAGTTCCAGTGGTGTAATTGATGATCTTCACCTCCAATGTCTGGTGAGAAGTCTTGATGCTGTATTGATCTGCTGATCCAAGGTGGATGGCGTCCAATGGGTCTGACATTTCCCCAATAGTATAATTTTAGTTTTTCCAGTATTAAGTGATGCGTTGCTTATGGGTGGATATTCTTGTATTATTTTCACAATTATGCGAGCATCCTGGCTGTTGGAGATACCCATCACACAGTCATCAGCGAAAGCCATTATTTTGACTGGTGGTTGGCCATGGACATTGATTCCATTGATGGGGCATTTGTATTCCAGATTAGGGATCAAGAATAAAATTATATAGTAGAGGGCTTAGAGGGTCCCCTTTATTTGATTCACGTCTGTGGAAAAACTAGGTTAGTTAAAAAACCTGCTCCAAGCACAGCAATGGTTGCTGACTCTGTGAACAACCTCACCCAGTTTATGAACCTATTTAGGAGTTTGAATTTTTGAAATCAGGCTCTGAGGTAAGTCCAGCTCACCCTGTCATATGCCTTCTGTTGATCTAAAAATACAAGCGCTCCAGAGGCTTTATATTGGCAGACATTTTCAGCTGTGTGAATATTTTCCTATATGGATCTTCTTGGGACAAATCCATATTGTTATGGGGATATCACATCAGTTGCAACTTCCCCTAATCATTTGGCCATAGGTTTGTGAATATTCTAGTGTCAGTAGTAGTTATTGAGATTGGGCTCCAATTGGATAAGTTTAGTCTATCTTTATTAAAATAGAGTGACAGTGTATGCTTCTTTACCCCCAGGTAGAAGGCATGTTTCCATAATGCATTTAATTATGGAAGCTAAAAGAATAATATATATGTTAGTAAACTATTTTTTATAAAATATGTAGGGAAGCCCATCAAGTCCAGGGCATTTCCCTCATGGTGCGCTGCGCACTGCTTCCATAATTCCTCACATGATATTAAGTTAATTAAATTATTGGTTTGAAAACTTTTCTCTCTCGTTGCAATCACTTTTGCAACTCATTCAATTCAAATCTGATTCTAATTTGATAATCTCACAGAGAAGATTAATCTGCGCCCATGTCAGGGAGCAGTTAGGCAAGTAAGGTAAGAGGCACAGGTGGTAGGCCTGCGACCTCAAACATTCAAAAACGCCCGTGAGAAACTGGAGGAATAGAAAAAAATAAAAAACTGGTGGTCACTATTTCCCCAGAAATCCTCGCTTGGCAAGCGCGATGCAACCAGTACATCAACACACAGCACTCCCAACCACTCTCATCGGTGGAATATGGAGTCCAGGTGTTTCTGGACATCCAACAAACATCTTTATGGGAAAAATTTTGTGGGGATGTGCACAATTTTTCCCAACTGCGGTGTACGTCGACCTCACTCCATGTCATGTGGTTGGCTGGACCTCAGTTTCAAAAACAAGGAGGCAGCAGATGAAGCTGCTGTGGTGCATGTAGTGATTGACCTCCCTGAAAGCAACAGGTCATTGAAACCAAACGCACCAGATGGACAAAATCCAACCAAATTTTCCTCACATTTGACTTTTTGCCCACTACAGTCAAACGTGCCATTCTGGAGCAGCACCTGAAAGATGGTCTCACTGTATATGGCGAAATACAATCCTTCGAGATGCAACGCTTTATGCTGATGCCACACCTGTGCACCAGCAAAGCCATTGCAGTTCTGACTCCAACCAAGGAGATCTTTAAGGACCTAACCCAGATCCCGCACTCCACATATATCAATATCAAAGGGCATACCACCCACTTTTTCTGGGTAACCGTAGACAGTGCACCCCCCGTCTGCACCCACTGTGATGCATTCAGCCATAAGGCACATGCATGCCCCACCAAGGAGGGCATCACATTCCAAGAGCACCCCTCGGCGGCCATGGCCAGAGGAGAGGCGCACTACAAACCAACCACCGGCACCAAAGAGGCTTTCTCATGGGGAGAACAAGGCTGCTACCTACTAGTAAAGCCTATCTCCCCTCAAGAGCAAAAGAAGGCCAAACAGGCCCTCAGGGCCACGGCCAAGTAAGCAGCCAAAGTCACCTCCGCTATCCCACACTCCCAACGCCAGGAGGACATCAAAACCTTCACAGCGGAAGCAACTTGGGAATCCCTCAACCAATCAGATTGGGAAGCCCATGCCAATTGGGCCACCCAATCTGAGGATCTGATGGGTGACTTGATCTCACCCGACCTTTGCAACCAAGCCCTCAGTTGAAACTGACCTGGTTTCCAACCTACCTGAAAAAAAAATTTTGCCCCAAAGGTTGGTGCACCAAACTCATCTGCACCACAAAAAATTCGTTCAATGTCAGGGAAACAAAAAGTGAAGGCAAAAGCCAACGCGGACCTTTCTGCTAAAATTAACAAAACTACCAATAGCGTTGCTGCAAACACTCGCACTGCCATGAAGGCCCATGGGGATCTAGAGGAGGCTAGTGGGCCTGGGTGCCCACCCCCTCGCACCTAAGGTGTGATGGGGGAAACCTTCACTTTAGGGACGTTGAATATCGCTGGACTCAAGGCCTTGCCATCCTGGGCTAGGAATCTGAGTTTTTTACAAAAAAATTTACCCGTGGACATCCTGGCCATCCAGGAGTCCCACTGTCCACAAGGTTCCGAGGATGCTTGGAAAACCATGCTCCTCCCTTCCCTATCCTTCTGGTCAGAGCATTGTGGGGTGCTAGTTCAGAAAAACAATTTTTTAAATTCTTATCGTTGGAATCCTTCCTCAATGGCCAAGTCCTCATTGTCACTTTCTCGTGGGCTGATGTGGCGCACGCTATCATCAACATCTATGCCCCAACCTTTGCATGAGAGCGTCAGGAATTTTTCTCATCAGTCAAATTCCTTCTGTTACCCCCTGACCCTTTCATAGTCAGCGACATGAACTGTTGGCTAAACTCACCCACAGACCGTTGGCCTTCCTCCTTCTACACCCCCCAGGGTCATGTAGAACTTCGCATTCTAAAGGCCACCCTTGGGTTAATAGATGCGCTGCTGTGGCAAGCCCCACTGCTCAAAAACATGGTGCGCCCCCACATCCACAATGGCAAATTAAGGTCCATGACCCGCATTGACCTTATCCTCACGCCAGCGAAATTTCAATCTCACACTCCCACTTCCAAACAACAAAAATCAAATTCTTTGACCACCAGCTGGTCCCAATAACCTATCACTTACCTGTCACAGTGGCTAAGGCCCCACATTGGTGCAAACTCCGCCCTCCTGAACTTGCGTCGCCAGGATTTTCCACTTGGGTGGAATCAGCAATTTTGGCAAAAGAGTTTGTTATACTGTTTTGTGCGGACCCAATTTCCATATGGTCAGCCTTGAAAGAGGATGCCATCCGCCACTCTCACCACCTCTCCTCCTGACGCTCATGAACTACATTGGCCATCATTTCGCGCGCTCTGGCAGAGTTGGCACACCTGGAATCCAACATCCCAGCCACAGGCTACAGCCCTGCTTGGGGCTGGAAGTGGGCAGAAGCAGCCACCCACCTCAACGCACTTGAAAGGCAACACAAACATTGAGTTTGTGTTCAGTACAGGGTCAAACACATTACAGAGGGTGACACGTGCACCAAATATTTTTTTAAAAAATTCTTTGCACCACACCAGAGTGTGGCCTGCACACAGGTGCAGAGATCGGATGATTCTGTCGCGGATACACCAGCTGAAGTGGCAATCAAAAAACAAAAGTATTACTCTGAGTTATACTGGTCCAATCCAATTCAGCTGGCCGAAGTGGCAAGATTTTTTGACCGCACCCACATCTGCACCATTTCCCAATACCCAGAATTAATGAATTTGATTACTCCGAATGAACTCTGGACAGCCATCTGCAGTGCACCAAATTGGAAATGCCTATACTAGATAGCATTCCATATGAATTTCTATAAAAAGTACTTTAAATATATATCCCCACTGCTGCTTGCCTCCCTTAACCAAAGCCTTCTTGAAACGCGCCTTCTACCAGGAGGACAAGAGGCCTTCACCATCACACTCTTCAAGAAAGGGGACAAGCTAGACTTAGTCAACTGGCGCCCCATTTCTTTAACTAACACAGATACAAAAATTTAACTAAAATAATGGCTAACCGTTTAGGGATTGTAGCATCTGCCACCATCTCCCCAGAACAATTCGGTTTCATACCCAGAAGGTCGATTTGGGACAACGTGCACTCTGTGGCTAATGCATGCCAGTCCACAGCCTCTGGGGCACTTGTATTTTTGGACCAACAGAAGGCCTATTATAGAGTAAACTGGGAATACCTCAGGGCCTGCCTCCATAAATTCCGCTTACCCCCTCGCTTCATCAACTGGGTAATGATGCTCATGGAATCTGCAACATTGGCAGTGCATGGCCCTGGCTTCCTAACAGAAGTAGTCCGCCCTCAAAGGGGCTTACAACAAGGGGACCCCCTTAGCCCACTCTTATACAACTTCAGCCTTGACCCACTACTTTGAAACGTGAATGCCCACCTCACTGGGGTCCATGTACCAGGCCAAGCCCCAGTCAAGATGATGGCGTTTGCAGATGACTGTGTGATTGGGGTGTTTGATAATAAAGACGCATGCGCGCTTGAAGCTCTCATCCAGGAATATTCCCGGGTAAAATGCTGCACCAAACGCTTCCAAAACTGAAATCATCCTCCTTGGTCGGTATCAAGCATGCTGGGCCTCAGCGACCAGTGCCCAGCCCAGCCCATCTGCTCACCCCACACCGCCCCACTAGTGTTCCCCTTCGTGCCACGCCCTACCATAGGTCCTGTCCGCCATCTGGGCGTGTGGGTGGAGGCAGGCGGGTATGCCTCAGCAGTAATGAAAAGTCGTATTCTAGACAATGTGACAAAGCGCATCGCCTCCCTCAGAGCCCACCCTACTTCCCTTACTGGCAGGATTGTTTTAGCCAACTCTATGCTCCTCTCCAAAGTCTGGTTTGGAGCCCACGCCATCGCCTTCTCCTCAGGCTTTTTCAAATCCATGTATGCCCTTCTGCAAGGACGGCTTTGGTCAGGCCGCCCACCACCAGTATGGCTTGAGGTCATGTTTGGCCCTCATCACCATGGTGGCATGGGCCTACTTGACTTCAAAGCCCATGCTGCCAAGATCCTGGGCACCTGGATTGCGGCTGTCACCGCCCCTACGCTCCCCTCCCAACACTGGTCCCGCGCGGCCTGCTCTGACTTCTCGCGCCTTGAGCCTTAACAATCCATCGAACCCTCACTCCTTAATGAAATACCTGGCTTCCCGCTCGTTGGCCACAGGTCCTCACGGTACTAAAACCCACTACAAACGAATCCTCCTCTCCATGCGGAGCGCTGAGTGGAGAATTTGTATTAGCAGACACACAGCCCAGAGAGGCCGCCCCTCTCCTCAGTTCACACAAGAGGTACAGGGGCTACCCATTCAAGATGGCGTGATCCCCACACGGTTTCATGTCCTATCCAGGGTGGACTACCTGGACATGATGGACATCCTTTACTCCATTGAGACCCAGAAGACTATTTGGAAATACGCACACCATCCTCTGTTGAAACCTCAAATCCATTCCCATGTGTGGCGCTGCCTGAGGCAGGTGTACCATATGGCAGAGCGCTCTAATGCTTTACACTCATCCTGCATCGTGTGTGGCCAGTATGGAACGCTGTTCCACCGCCTGGAGAAGTGTCCTACCTCTAAAGTGATATGGCGCGAAGTTCAACGTCTTCTTGGCCAAGATCAAACACATCCCTTCAGTCTGTCAAGAGATATGTTTGCTATATCCATGGTATCCCCCCTTCCACCCTCCCTCCATGCTCTGGTGGTTGCAATCGCCATGTGGACTATCCACATGATTGTCTTGGATGCCATCGTAGGCTTCACCCCCACCCTCCCTAAAGCTGTCCACAGATTCCAGTCCCATTTGGTGGACCACTTCCAGGCGTGAATGTTTGGGTACCTCCCACCGCATCACCGTCAGCTGGTCTCCTCCTGGTTCCCAGTTTGGTTCATCAAATTGGACCCTTTCCTCCACACGTGTTCAATAGTAGCTACGGCCCCTTCACACATCCCCTCCCCCTCCCCATAGTGGCGTTCCCGATGGCAACAAGAGATAGCATCGCTTCTCTGGAGTGCCTTCCCTGTTACTAAGTTTCAATTCTTTTGGGTCAAATTTCGGAAGTGTCCATCCCCTGGTCAGCCTTCCTTGCAATAAATTTAAATTTAAATTAACGGTTTGAGATGAGGTGTTGATATATGTATATGCAAGAAATTTTTTAATTTTCACTGGTTGACTGGGCCAAATTTATATAAAGTTGTTTAAAACCTGTGTACTTGAGTTGTGATTTCCTCAGGTGTTTCCACTATTTTTTAGTACTAGATGGTACAGGTGTTTCCACTATTGATGTATACAGTTGGCAGACCTGTGTGCAAGCTACCTTTTTCTTTTAAAAAATGAAATTGATGGAAAAAATAGCTCAAACAAAGCTCTCCATATTTAAGGTTTTTTGCTCTGTATTGAACACCAACAAGGTGTTTGTGTTCGCGTATCAAGGTGTTTAAATGTGCAGAATCCTCTGCCCATTTACGTCCCCATCCATGGCTGTATCCTGTGCATGGAACTATTGTTTTCCAGGTGATTATTATTGGCTAAGGTGTTTAAGATGGCTGAAGCTTCCCTGTATCTTCTTAATGTTGTATGTTTAATATGTTGATTTGTTTTTTTAAATTTTCTCATGTGATCAGTGGGTCTGAACAGAAAGGTTTTGAAAATCCCGTGTTGAGGATATTTCCTCCATCCAGGATTAAAAATTCTGAGTTGGCTAAATTTTTTTGGCGTATTCTGCACCTCCTGGGTGCTTAGATAAATGTTTTCGCTGGTGTGAAGGACATTAAAACTAGCCAGTGTTCAGAGAATTTGATTTCTGAAGTTTTGACTTAAACAATATGGTGTCAGAAAATTAGCGGCGCGAGTATTAGGTCTATTTACAACATAGAAATATGTACTCTGTTGAGCACATGTGGGCGTGACATGTTCTGCAGGAGAGGCGACTATTTAAGTAAAGGATCATACAGGCCAAGGTGGCTTTTAACACATGAAGTTCTACATGACCTTGTGGTGTCTCCATTGTGTGTGGCCATGGATCAGTGTTTTGGTTAATTCAGCAGTCCATGTATCCCGTGAAAAAAGTATTTTTCTGGAAGATGGGGTTGTGTCAAAGCTGATAGAAACGTTCCTGACGCTCCATTAAAAAGCTTGGTGAATAATTACTGGCTATTGTGTGCACCTCTTTGTGCCATGAGAAGGTAATGGCTAGTATGCAGTTATTGAAAACAAAATTTTATTAATATTTTAAATTTTTGGTTCTCACATACTATCATAACACAGTGTTGCAACCAAAGCAATATATTGGAAGGAGCATGTTTCCCATGCCTCCTCCTTTAACTGTGGACAGTGGTTTCCTGCACCGCCAGGATGTCCACAGTGGAGTTGCGCAGGAGACTCAACTTCTTGGCCTGGTATATTAAAGCCTTTAGTCCCACTATGTTCAGTATCCCTATCTCTATTGAGACGCCCTGTGTGCCTCAGTGGCGGTTAGCAGGGCCTCAGCCCTACTCTCTCGCCCACATTACTCACCTTCTGATGCTTGCTTCAGGTGGCAAAATGATTAGTTGGCTCTGGGGTAAATTATGCCCCTTTTTACTGCTGTTTTTATTCCTTTCCTGCCTTTTTTAGTTTTCAATTTATCATTGCAGTGCACTTGTGTGTTCTCATTGGTCACATTTTTGTTTTGCTCATTCAATTGTTGATTTTCAGTCCCATTTGGGTTGTACTCCACACTTTTTGGGGGTTTGTCAAACCCATGTGTTGCTGCATTTGCTTCCAAATTGGGTTTCTCCAAATCCTGTTTGTTTGGATTGGTTGCTTAATTTCTGTGGAATTTTATTAGTCATTTTTGATAATTCTTCCATGCCTTCCTGAATCTGTTCCAGTGATATGGATGATTCCTCCGATGCCTTTGCCTTGGCCACGGCCATCTTGCAAGCTTGTTTGGCCATTTTTCTGCTCCTTTTGGGAAATTTGGTCATTTCTTTTATATTGTCCAAATCCTCCTCAGTTGAATACTTGTATGGTATCAGTGTTTTTGGCATACTCTTAGTCATTGTTACCCATTTTTTCTCACAGAATTCCATTTCTCTTAGGCCTTCTTTTATGGGTTAATTTTGAGCCTTGTGCCCAAAGGCCTGCTAGTGGTTCCATATGGGGGCGCACTCTCCACTGTTGTGCGGAATAATTGGGATTTTCTTGACAATAAAGGATACAATATGGGGGATTTTGTGATATTCTCTGCTATCTCTGGGTTCATGGATATAATAGTGATTGCCTTCCCTGTGGTAAGGGCCAGCATCAGCTGGAATCTTTGCATCTTAAATTGGTTAATTTCTCTGTAGAATTCCAAGCCCACCTGAAGATGTTGTTCAACTACTGTGCAAGCCAGTATTATCGGAAGGTAGTCAAAAACTACAAAAACATCTTTGAATTCTGTCCAATGTGTGTATTTGGTTAATACTGAAAATTGACCATTGGGAAGGTACATTTCTACTTTGACCTTTAAGGCTTCATTTTCTATCTCCGTTGTCTCAAACCCAAGATCCACTCAACCATGGCGAATATTGTAGATTGTCATATACAGAGAGTATGCGGGAATAATTTTGTTGGGCTTCACCAAACTTTTCCCACATTGCCAGTGCCTCTGTTCCCAAAAATACATGGATCCTATGTTCAACTGATGGCAGCATTTGAGAATAAGAACTTCCAGCAAGTGCAGTATTATACTAAAAAATCCACAAAACCTGCATGGTGCACCATTTCAGGTTTTTCATTTTACTATGGTTTTTATTATCTCCTGTGTGCTTGGTGCCTTTGGACGGTGCAGATCCAGGTCCGCTACCTTTTATAGCATTTGCACAATTCTGACCTTTTTTATAAGATGTGCTCATCTCATCTGATATTTATTTTCAAATTGTTTTGTTTGAATCAAATTGTTTACTAATAATTGATAGTAATTGGATAGCAAAGCCCTAATATTATATCTAAACAATCTTATGGATAATGATGTGCATCAAAGATAAGAATTATTATAAACCCAAAGCAATTTTATTTGAAAAACATAATTATGGTAGAGTATATAATAATCAATATTGCTTTCTGTAATGACTATAAGGTACTAGATTAGGGTATACACTATAAGTAATATATTTGTCTTTGCTGTTGGTTCCTGCACAATACAGATATAGGTATGCCTATATAAGATACTAACTTTTAATTAATTATCTAAAGACAAAAGAATCTGCAATTTTATTCCTATCAAAAAATAGCACAATCATGTACATAATGTATGTAGCAGAATCAGAAGCAAAAGTGAAGATTTGCATACTGACATAGTAGTATTTAATGTACAGTATACGATAGTTAATTTTAGGGAAATTATATTATGCAAAGCAACATGCTTATTTAACAATGAAGATTCATAATGTAATTAGCATTTTACAATGCACTCAATATCATTATTTGATAATTAAGTTTTTGAAAAAATGTTATCCCTTTTTATTTAAACTAAAACTTTCTCTAATTAATTTCAAAGCTTTATCAACCTAAATTTTAACAGGTAAAAGGGCTTCTCATAAGAATAAAAATGCCATATAGTTTCATGTTTTATAGACTTTACATTATCTTATGTAAAAACACTAACTACTTGTAGATATATTTTAAAAGCTTGTAAAATTACCTTAATAACTATAAGAAGTCAGGTAAAAGATAAGGAGAATCTTTTAAGTAAGATTTAAATCAATATTATAACTATTTGAGTTTCACCATAATGACAAGGCTACTAAATGTTGTAAATTAACTTAAGCTCTATTATCTTGTTCCTGAACTAAACTGTTCTTGGCTTTGTGATCTTTTGGCTTCAAAGTGAGGATAATTGATTGGCTAATAAGGGGTGCCAGGCAGGACAAATTTGGTGAAACTTTACCCTATATAGAGGATTGAAGGTTCCTAGCAATTCTCGTGGATGGAGGTATTTCAGTCTTAGAGAATTGGACTTTAGACTAAAAATAAATTTTGATGTAAAAAGTACTTTACTAAGAAAACGGTTAGTAATAATTAAAGTATAAAGGGAAAATCAGTAATGAGATGAGTGATAAGCAAATACCTTGTGTGAGGGTGGAAGGAGATTCAGTAATGCAGGAGGCAATGAAACAGTCTAAGTTCAGAGGTGAAGTAGATCAGGATTACTTGTGAAAGATGGGCTGATATCTAATAATTATCACACAGTCAAGTGGCTTCCTTTATCTGTTATCAGGAGGTTAATGTGATAAGTCATAATATGTGGTTTAAAGTGGTTAATGGGGTGAGTAGAGTTAAACACTGTATACATCCTCAGGCCTATATCAGGATTAATAGTAACTCAACTTGGACATATTTCCCTGTCTCATTGGCAAGTGGAGAACTAATAGGACGAGTTACCAGAGTTAATATGGTCATAAACTCAGTGTTATATTGGAAAATCTCTCAGTGATTGATAATAAGATATTATTAGTGATTTTGTACATTAGGCTTGATTAAACATTGGTAGATAAGTTATAATTATAACCTTTGACTTTACCTTAAATAGATATTAATTAGTAACTATAAACAAAATCAAATTTTAATAGCACTAAAGTTGTCATTGATTAAAGTATTTAATGTATAATACCCCCTAAAGTCAAAGCTTCACCTAATATAAGGCTAAGTCTGACATAGCACCCTCTGAGCCTTGACAGAGGGTGAAAATAATTTTCACGGTTGGCAAGCCTTGTTAGAGTTCCAAACTTCCAGATATGGGCTGGATGCGATAACACAAGGTAGTTGGGTTGGGTGTCAACCTGGCGATAAAGAGTTGGCGTTTGGTCTTATAAATGGTATGAAGTTAGTAGTAAAACAGAGTATCATATTAGTATCATTCTCCTAGAGTAACTAGATCTTAATGAGTGCGGGAACCCAAGTTTGGTTAGTTCACAAATCTTATGAATGGCAACCTTAGTTTTGGCATCAGAATGGGAGAGCTGAGTGTGAGGATAAAATTTAGTTCATGTAGGTTTAATTGCAAAATAGAGAGTGGCGTTGCAAATCTGGAAATGGTACACAGTCTTGTCAAGGTAGTCAGTAGCACCAGCTTGAAAGTTGAGGTAGACAAGGGACAAAGGGGCGTAGGCAGCACTTGTATAATTCTGATATAAGGAAGCAAATGACAAAATTAGATAGGTGCAAATGCAAAACAGGCAACAAAGCTGCATAAACATCTGTATAAAATTTCTTTAACCAATACTGTGGTAGAGATCAAAAGCAGCTCCAGTGATAGAGGAAGCAATCTAGCACAGGGAGAAACCTCATTATCCTCCTTGAGAACTGTGAGGGTGAGTTATCAGGAAACTTTTAAAGGAAACCTTTGGTCAGATGGTTTATCTTGACGGCCGAGATCATTCAACAGATGGGTGTTCAAATTGTTGATGGGTAGAAATAATTTAGATTGGAGGCATTGGGTTAGCCTTTTGACATAATGGCAAGGTAGAAGATTTTGGACACTGCTTTTTTTTAAAAGGTAATCAGGTGGTAACTTGTTCAACCGTCCCTGATCTGATCGAGGTATGCTTACATTTATTCTACTGGCAGTCAGATCTAAAAAAATTAGCTGAGATAAAATTTTAGTTACAGCTGTTAAAAATAATTAGATGGTAAAAAGGGCGAAAAATAGTTTAATAGGCTCTAATTTTTTGGAGCAGCGAGGAGCTTTAGAGCTAAGAAATGATGAGGGTGCTGAGGCATTCAAATTGGCTGTTTGTAATCAAAACAACGAAAAGCGTCAAAGACAGGAATTTCAGAGAACGTTGGAGCATTTGGTTTGGCTGTTCTGATTTAATCTTTGGAACATTGAGGAGTGTCAGCAAGGTAAGGTGAAAAGGGCGCCGAGGTGTTTGGGGTTGGATGTTCTATATCTATCATTAGAACAACAAGGTGGCGTCGGCACAAAGGGACAAAATGGGTGCCATGGCATTCAGTTTTGCTGTTCCAATTCTATAATCAGAACATCAAAGAGCGTCAGCGCAGAAGGATGACAATGGCGCTGTAGCATTTTGTTCAGAGATCCAGATTGTATCTTAAGGAGATTTAAGCTTGGGTGCAGCGTTAAACTAAACATGTCCAATAGCAGTTTTAAGTCTTTTTGCGCGGCTTAATTTTGGGGTGTTTGCTTCAATTGCAAAGGTATTTGGATTGTATGGCCCAAATAAGTCTGGAGTAGTTGATAACCTTGGCAGATGATAAAAAATTTAGCACCAAGACATTTGGTTTGTTTAAGCTGTTTTATATCTGTGAGCCTCGGCGTTGGGAAAAAAAAGTGGCGAGGCAAACATTTGGTTCATCTGCTCCATTTAACTTGTCAAGAGGTTTTGGCTCGGCCACAAATTTGAACTTAAAATTTCCTTAGACTTTGGCATCAGTAAAGTTTGATCTATCAGCTGTAGCAAGTTCAGGTTCTTCATGGACATCTTCATTGGTGAAACCTGAGAGGGCAGCAAGGATCTTTTTGGTTTATCTGAGATAAGCCCAAGTTTTAGTAATTTATCCCAGTTTTTCTGGGATAGGTGGGTAGATTTGGCGGCGCTCTCTCAGAAGTTGCTCTATCATCAGAGTAGATATATCATGTGACATAACATAATAAACCACATCCAATTCTTCCTATATCACTTCAAACAAATGTTCATAGTCAATATCTGCAATTTATTCAGCGGCATCTTTTGCATAATCCTTGATTATATCAAGCTATCCTAACAATATCAGTTCTTCACTTACCCATTCAATTTCACTTCTCACTTATTTCATCGCTGTCATTTTCTTGCTTTATTGTTTTCTTTAAAGTTCAGGACCTTTAAAGGCTAATCAATTATTAGTCAAATGTAGCTCCAGCGGGAATTTCTTAGGGCTGCTGTGCTTCTAAGGCAATTTATTAATTATAGTACAACGTTGAGGTTACTCTGTTCACTTTTAACTGGTAAGATCTATGTATAAACCATACAGGAAAATCTCTGGTATAACAACTAGGCAAAACTGAAGGTATTTTTATTGATCAGAAATTGGAATTATCAATAGAGCCTTTTGATTTTTGAGAACACTTATGCTAGACCTTGCAAGAGAATCAGGATAGAGTTGGGTATTATTTTACCTGATTAGCGGAGCATAATGCAAAGGCTTTTGGTATACTTGGTCCTTCTGAGTTGCGGCAGCAGTTTCTGGTTACCTCCAAAAGGCAAGGTCTTTTCCAAGTGAATAAGCGCCTTTGTCAAGTAAATAAGCATATTTTGGAAAGGTTTGAGATTTTGAACTCTCTTTCAAGAGCTCATTATCCTATTAATTTTAATATCTCTCAAATTGTTAGAGCTCCTCTGATTGTGTTGCAAATCAGTAGACATTTGTCTTGATCATATCAGAGAAATTCCCATTATTCCTGAAAATGCCCTTCTCAAGATCTTGCCGAGAAGAGACATAGTTCTGGAGAGATCTGGAATGAACCTGATTTAAGACAGAGCTAATTTGACAGAGGCAATTGAATTATAGTCCTTGTTAATAGATCACGCGGTAAAGACCTTCCCAGAGCGTGTCAAGTTTAAGAACCCATCCTCTTGGTCAACTATGATAAAACAGGACGAGTAATTCTATTGGTATCTGGGCAAAATTGGTTTATGGGCATAGCTTCATTCAGCTTCTCATCTAGTGATAGTTCCCATGGACTCAGAAGCTAAATCTTACAACCTAGAAAATTCATCAGCCAGCCTTTAAATTGCAAGATTGTTAGTTTTGGGTGTAGAGGTTTCTAACATGGGCTGTACGCTTAATGGCAGAATTTGTTCTCATCTGTAAAGGGCTTAATAAGGGGACATCTGGATAATTTGATGGCAACTGACATATTATGTTAGTAAAGCCACTGTCAATTACTATTCCATCGTGAAGGGTCAAGTTGAGCCATTTTTTGAAGGATGGAAACTAGCATGCCGTTCTCCTGTTCTACAGCCCCATTGGTGGCAGAATGGTAGGGTACATAAAAAAGTTATAGGTGCCCATCAGTAAATTGAGATTAAAGACTTCTTGTGAAAATAGAGTTAATACCAATATTAGAGAGCAGCACTTTGGGAATACCCTGGCGAGTGAAGACCTGCTTTTGTAAGAAGGATGCAGTTGCCTTAGAGGTGATTGAGGCAACGGAGATGACCTCCACCCATTTCAAAAGTGGATAGCTGCTAAGATGATGTAGCGATGGCCATACATCGCCATAGGGAAGGGTCCAATGACATCAATATTAACCGTGGTGAATAGGGATGTGGGACACATGACCTGTTGTTGATATATCAGATTTGGAGGTTACTGGTTAACGCACGTAAAGAAGGTATCAATGATATCTTGTATAGTATTAATAATCCCATCATAGTAACCATGTTTCTTCACTCATTGATAGGTCTTCCTTACCGCTCAATGGCCTATGGTTGCATGTCCTCCAAGGTAGACTTCGTTCTGGCGGAAGGTTAAACATATGGTAGCAAAGACATCCCAACTTGCTTATATAATGGTCTATTTTCAACCTGAGTATGTTCAGACATTTTCTTTTATTGGTGTTGGATCCCTAGAGCCTCTCAAATCCACTCCTCCAGTTTCATATACCTTTTCATAGATCTGATACTCCTCAGAATCATAGAGTGTTAATATGGGTAACTAGGATAGTCCGTCGGCATTTTGATGCACTATGCCAGCACAATGGATAGTTAGAAAGTGTAACTACACAGTTTAAGGGTCCATTGGGCCAGCTGTCCATTGGTATCATTCATCAAGTTGTAGCCACCATATGGAGGCATAGTCCATCACTATAGTGAAATGGTTCCCATAAAGGAAGGTACGAAAGTGTTTAATGGCCAGCAGGACAGCCAGACTCTTACATTCATTTATGCGGTAGTTTCTTTTCACCTAGGTTAAAGTATTAATGAAGTAAGTGACATGGTTATCAACTTGATTGATATCAATCTGAGCTATAATTAGCCCCACATACACATTACTAGCATCAGTAAAGAGGATGAAAAGTTTGTTGAACTTGGGTGCACTAATACAGGAGTGTTAGTAAAGCCTTTCTAAGAACATTAAAAGCTTGCTGTTGGGTTTATTCACATCTAATGGAAAATCTTAATTAAGTAGATAGGTTAGAGGTTAAAATAGTACATAAAAATGAAGGATAAATTGTTGGTAATAATCAGCCATCCCAAGAAAACCTATAATATGTAAACTTCTCAGTTAATCCATTTTTTGATAGTGGTCACCTTGTCGGGTAGTGGTGAAATTCCCTCTTGGGTAACCTTATGCCCAAGAAACTCCTAATTAGTCTGTAAGAACCAACCTTTGGTGGGCTTCAACTTCAGTGAAGCGAGCAGTGACGTTAAAACACTTCCTTTAGATGAGCTAGGTGTTGATCAAAAGTTTGGGAGAATACCATCACATCATTCAATTAAAATTAGTACACACAACATCTTCAATACGCACAGTATGCAGTACATCGCTCTTTGAAACATGAGTGGAGCGTTTTTATAGCCCTTGAGGCATGCAAGTGGGTTCAAATAACCCTTTGCTTACTATAAGGGAGCACTTCTCCCTATCATTAAATGCAAGCTCAAGACTCCAAAAACACTGGTGAGATCCATTGCTGAGAAAACTGAGATCCAGCTAAAAGTGTAAGGAATCATCAATTTGGGTAGAGGGCAACTATCTTTTTAGTGATTTCATTAGCTGACGGTAATCCATTACCACCTAATGCCCTCCATCCCTATTCCTTAAAAGCAGCAACGTTGAGACCTAGGGACTTTTCAATGGTTTCAGAAATCTGGCATCCAATAGTTGCTGTAGTTCTTTAATAAGCTGGGCTTCTTCAACCACAGACTTCTGATAAGGTCAAGTTTGGATAAGAGGGGAACAACTGGTAAGCACCCTATGCTGCACCTCCTCCATCATTCTAAAATATATGGCCTCATGTAAAAGATATCAGTATACTCTTCAATCAAGGCATCCACCTGTCGCTGTTGCTCAGAGGTGAGAGCTTCACCTACCTTGACTTCAACTCAGCCTACAGTAGCACTTTTGTCAATGAATAAGTCGTGAAATGTCCCACAACCAAGGACAGACTCAACTTGATCAGAGGGTAGAGCCTTGATATATGCAATAGGATGGTTTTAGCTTATCTGCATCAATTGATCAGTAAAGTTAGCCATCTGAATAGTTAAAGGGCCTGGTAAGCTGGATCCAGCACCCTAGGGCAAATAAGAGGCTCCCAAATAGCCATCATAGGATCTCCACGAATCTTTAGTAAATGGTCCAGTGGATGATATTAATTCAGAGCCCAGTTTTCATAAGAATTTGCGACTTCAGAGGTATGGTTTCGCGGTTAATTGTATATGAAGACATCCAGTCCTGGGCTTCTGCACTGGAAGGTGGTAATTTGGCCTTTGGTCCAACTACTTGGAGTTCTAGGCGTTCAAAGTGTATTGGGTGCTCTAATAAGCAACTCCTAGGCTTCCCTTTCCTTTTTCATTAGGAATATTCTTCATGACTAAGGGTACGCAGTACCCTAAAATAGAAAAATATAGGACCTTATGACTTATTTGGGTATTTAATTCAACAAGGAATTGTGTGCCAATGATATGGTCATATTTTCTTGTTCTCTAGAACAATTGTTAGAGCAGTCACTACCAGAGGTCCAAACTAGAGCAACAGAGATGAGTAGGCGCCCAAAGAGCAAGTTTGATGCAGTCCCGCAGTCCCATAACCTACAGTGCGGTTCTTATATGGAGTGAATTTTTATCTGTTTTACTAGTTGAGAAGTTATGATGTTAACTAAAGATCTGGTAAAACTATGACTAACTTCTTCACTTTATGAATGACTAATTCTACTATAGTGACTTTGTTAAAAAAATAATGGGATTGAGTAAATTAAATTTCCTGGAGGGAGAGGTCCAGAAAGGGCAGAGAAGAAGTTAAATTTTTATTTGAGATTAGTAAGTCTGGCATCTCCAAACCATCATGCTTGGATGGAACATAACATTCAGCGCTTGGAGAAGTATCAAATTGAGATTGAGGCGTGGCATTGTCAGAAGAGGGTGCCTCTCGCCCTAAGCTGACTCTGATCCCTGACTCATCAGCTTTTTTCTAAAAGGAACATTCATGATTGCCGAAGATACACATAGGCACAAGGGTCACAACAGGGTTGAGATCTCTGTAATCATCCCACTGCATGAATGTGAGTTCAGCTTCCCTTATTAGATGGTTGGTGCACTTCTAGTTCAGAAAACTCCATTATAGATTCCTTATTATTGAGGTTAGACTTATACATCTTCTTAGCATATTAGAAATTAAAGCATAAGGTTAGTACTATGCTGATTTGCTGAGAGAACAAAAGAGATATAGTTTCCTAGATTAGCTCATTTGCAAGATGCAAGGGCCTGAGCTTCATGATATAATTTTTTCAGTAAATTTGATGTTGGTTTCCCACATTGGGGGCAGATCTGCATGAATGCTTGTTTACAGTTAGAAAGGGAGAGTTTACATCCAAATTCTTTGATAGGACATCCTTTATAGCCTAGATTGTATATGTCTTGAAGAATAGCATTATGATTTTTACGACTTTTTTATCTAGACAGTTTTACATATGTTGGCATTTCTGATGCTCTACAGCCTATTCCATTATACCTTTGTACACAAAAATATAAGACTGAATGTTTTTAGTCCCAGGCACGTACTTTTCCTTAAAGTTAAGTTTAAAGTATTCACCTGGTTTAGAGAGCACATGGATGACCAAGGAAGTTGGTCACTTGAACACAGTGGGTTCCATAGTACCTAAGTCAGTATGAGGTATAGCCTTGTCAAATTTGCGCCAAAATTCATCCATATATTATGGATAGTAGTATAGCAGTCATTGACATGCGTAAGTGGAGCTTTGGTATATAGAAGTCAATGGATCTTTTCAATCTCAGTGGATTGAAGGGCTAAATGAGCGGAAAGAGAATCTTATTTAACTTTAATCAGTTGGAGCTTGGCGTTTATCCGCTTGAGTTAATGATCCACTTGGGTCTGATAGTCAATCAGGTTTGCACAAGTTTCAGTCATTTTTGCATAATTGTTGTGCTTAAGAAGATAAGACAGATATGCATCAAGATGATCCCTCTCAATAGTCATCTCAGCTCCTCAGGCCACCAATAATTATGTCACTAAAGCGCTTTAATCCAGGATTTGTGGCTTTCATCAAATAAAGGCACAACAGGTGGAGACAACCCAGGAGGACCACAAGGACTTTTTAGGCTCAGGGAGTCCTTGTTCTCATTTCTTACCACTAGTTTTAGAGTCGCTGGGAGGTCTTTTTTAAAATAATAATTTCATGGATCATCGGCATAGCTGTTCATTTGGCCAGCTGTTGAACCAGGGCGCTAAGGCGGTGATTTGGGAATTAGTGGGTTGGTGGTTCTCAGAGATGCGGTCAATGAGACAAGACAAAGCAATTTCTACTCATTGGTCAAACTGGAAGCTTCATAAATCATGTGCTGAGAAAGTTCATCTTTCAGGTCTTAAATAACTCCAGTGTCAATGTGGGCCTAGTGAATTTGAATCTTGTTGATCTCCTAGCAGTTGTCCAAAATGGCTTCACAATTGTCTCAACCACAAACTTGACGCTGCTTTATACAATTCAAGAATCTGGAAATGAATATGATGAAACAGTCCAAGTTTCATTGTATCTCCAGGTGTTGTCATGGTTAGATGACTTGATAGTAGGCACCAACCCCATAACAAGGCTGGGCGGCAGGAGGTCCAGAAGGTTAAACTTCAGGCCCTTCCTGATCTCAAGCACATCTTAGACCAACGCTGGGTATATGCCAAATATGCCCAGGTTGGTACAAGTGAGGTGAAAACGCTCAGCCCCTTGTATCAGCTCAGGCATTAAAACGGATGAGCTATCTAATTAATAATGATGGCTCCATTCAGTTGATTGGGGAACAAGGGTTTTAACCAGTTCCATCTACAAAATCATACATTAAGGTAGGTTACAACTTCAATTGATTACTTGAGGAAGTCAGTTTTGGTTTATACTACTAATCTGGATGGAAGTGTGTTCCTATTGGAGCGTCAAGGCTTGTTCCCACTTCTGCAGACCCATAATTACCCCAATGATGTTTAATTATGGTTTTTGTGACCAACAACCATTGTTGGTCGACTTTTCACAGTAAATTTTCCCATATTTTACGTTTTATTTATAATTCCTTGGGCGAACCTGGGTGCAGACCTCTTTGAGGAGGTCTCCAACTACGTTGGCCACTACATTCTATCTCAAATAACAAAAGTTTCTGGTGCACCGTTGGGCTGCATAGGTCCCCTCCATATCATGGCACCCAAGCCTCCTAGCACTGTTTACATTTGGTGATGGACACCCCTTTTGGGGTGCACACAAATTTTGTTTTTTCTCGCTTAGCTGATATTGTACACCGCGCTGTACACCCTTGCCTTGGGTCCCTTCTCTTCTGCCACCAAATGTGGGGCCATGTTTCCCATTTTATTAACGGCTAGTTCCCTGGAAGTGTGGGTTTGCATCCCACACCACCTTGCTGGGAACGAGAAAGTAACAGACACTCTTTTTGAAAAGGTGGTGTATCCTGTGTAACTGCACTTGATGGTGTAAAGTGGGGTAGACGAACAGCCCACAGGTAGAATTCTGTTTGGGCTACTCCTACTTCAGTGCCAGGTAAGTCAGGTGAGGGATATAGGTATGTCAGGTTGCTATCAGTCTGAGAGGTATGGCTACAACTGGATCTCACCAGGGGTAATAGTTCCAGCCAATAATGTGGTGACAGTGTTGGTGACATCAGAAGCCTGAATTTGATAAAGAAAATCGTTCAGGGTGGAGATAGTCAGGGTCAAGGGTCATAAAGAAAGCTTTTGGGTGTCAGGTAGAGGAGTATTTAGATTATAGGTAGTGATTCATCAATTCAGGCTAATGTTCTCCTCAATGTTAGGAATTTCATTACTGGAATTGTTCATCTGGAAGATAGGTCTTCACTAGGTAGCTTTGGTAAGACCTGGCAAGAAGCACCAGTTTTTTAACAATCAGTTTTGATTGATCGTTGCATTTCAACTCAGGTTTAGAAATTCCGAATCCCAAGTCAAATCATTTAAAAAGATCTTTAGTTTTGGTCAGGTTTTGGCGCTGGGTTGTGCCTCGCCCAGATTATCGTTTAGGCTCATACAATACTAATCAATGGTTCAGGTGAGGCCCCTGGAGGACAACCGTAAAAGTCATACCCACTTAATCTGAAGCTCACTTGGGAATTCTACCCCTTGAGCCTCTCCCTTAGGAGCATTATCGGTTGCTCCTCAGACCAGCTCTGTTCAGCAGGCACTTTTTAAAAGTAAATAAAGATAAATAATGTTTCAAGGTTTGGATAACTTGCTTACTTGTTCATCTTTTTGGGTACCAAATCTATTTGCTAATTTGACGTTGGTGTACTTTGCCGCTGTCAGTGCGCCAAAGCATTTTGCATCTTTATGGAGGTTGAACCTGGGATAATCTCTGCCATTACAATTTTCAGTTTTTGTTGTTTTCTTTGAAGGTTGGGACTTTTAAAGGCTACTTAATTCTTTTGTTGTGTGTAGCACCAGTGGGAATCTCTTAGGGCTGCTGTGCTCCTAAGGCAATCTCTTAAAGGAAGTACATTTTTGAAATTAGTCTTTTCACTTTTAAAAGGCAAGGTCTCTGTAAAAAAAACAGGTATGAAAATCTCTAGTATAACAACTAGGAAAACCTGAAGGTATTTTTATTAATCAGAAATTGGAGATTTTCAAGGTTTAGAGAATTGGGATTGCTAGGATAGACCTTAAAAGAGAATTGGGATTTGAGTTAGGTATGGAGATCTCCTGAATGGCGTGTCAGAATGCAAAGGCTTTCATTGTACTTGGTCCTTCTTAGTCGCAGCTGAAGTTTCTGGTGACCTCTTAAAGGCAAAACTTTTGCCAAGTGATTCATCGCCTTTGTCAAGTAAATAAGCATATTCCGGAAAGGTTTGAGATTTTGAACTCTCTTTCTGGAGCTCATTATCCTTAACATTTTCAATATCTCTCAAATTGGTAGAGCTCCGCTGGTTTTGTTGTAAATCAGTACGCATTTGAATCATGTCCATATCAGCGTGATTCACATTATACCTGAAAGAAATCATCAAGTAATTAGTACATAGCTCAACCTGTCCATAACACTTATGACGTACAAAAAGGTTTTATCTCAGTCAAATTTCCAGGAGTAGACCCAGCTCATATCCACAAATTAAAGGGGCTTCTTCTTATCCTGTTTCATCCTGTTTTAATTATTTTGGTGTCCTAAGGGTGATTAAAGATTTCACAATCTTAACTCAAAGTGCCCCTGTAGTGAGCACAAAATCTCAGCTTTGCGCTATCTTGAAAACAAGACAAGGATAAATGATTGGCTACACAGAGGTGTTAGTCAGGACAGCCTGGGCGGAACTTAACCTTATCTAGAGGTTCATAAGTTCCTAGCAATTCTTGTGGATGGAGATACTTCTGTCCTAGAGAATTGGACTTTTAAACTAAACTAAATATATTTTGTAAAAAGTAATTTATAAAGAAAAGCAATTTGTGTTTACAGTACCAAGGGAAAATCAGGAATGCAATGAGTGACAGGCAAGTACCATGTGTGAGGGTGGAGTAGATTAAAAATGCAGGAGCCAAGGCTCAGTCCAGGTTCAGATATGGAGTAAATCAGGATTATTTTTTTAGGAAGAACTGAGATCAAATAATGATAACACAGGTAAGTGATTTCCATTATCTGTTACAAGGAAGTCAATAGGCGATAAGGAATAATATGTGGCATAAGGTGGTTAATGGGGTGAGTAGAGGAGTCAAACACTAAATACATTATCAGGCCTAATATCAGAATACTTAGTAACTCAACTCGGGCATTTGTCTATATCATAGTCAGTGGATCAATAATGAGGCAATTTATCCAGAGTTCTTAAGGTCATAAACTCAGCATTAAAATGCAAAATTTCATAGCGCTTAAATGTATAAGAGTAATAGTGATTTCAGGCGTTAATTATGATAAACATTAGTAGATAAGTTATAATAATATTGAGATCAACCCAAAATATTATCAAATGTAATTTTAAACATATGCTGTTAGTAGTATTAGTAAAGTCAACATCAAATGTATTAATTAAATATCACAACCTTAAAGTCTAGGCTTCATGTAACTTAAGGCAAAGTCCAACAACTGTCTATGGGGTTTGTTAACTGGGGGTTAGGCTTGACACTGAATTAGCCTCCTCAAACCATCTTCATGCACATATGAGTTGAAGGATGATGGAGGGGTTATCTGGAAAAGACCTTAATAAGTGAGCTTATACTCATCTGAATCCAGTTCAGAATCCTCCCTATAGTGGGAGATTTCTCCTGCACGCCACTTTTTATTGTAGCATAAATGAAGATATTTTTGTACTTTTCTCACTGTAGATGTTTTATTCTTTTACCTGGTGTGGTCAATTGGACTCCTGATTGGCCTGGTGCTGACAACAATGGTCTCAAATACCACTTATTTTCAGATTTGGCACTTTGTAATTATTATACAACAGCAGTCCTGGTGTAAGTCTTCTATATGAAGATGACAATTACTAGCACGTCCTTCCTTAAATTCAATAGAGACTGACGTTACACCATAAACAATTCTTGTGTGCCTGTTGATTAGCTCTTCCCATGATCTACCCTTCTTCTATTTTAGACTAAATTAAAATTACAAACAAGAATTAATAATCTAGTTTAGAATACGTTTATTTGATGACTAAGTATTTTTCCTTTATACCCAAAAAAAGTAGCAAAATCAGGAAGGATATCTAGAAACAAAAACGCACATAATCTTCTTAAAAGTTAAATTCTTGTGAGTGGCCACTTTTTGACCAATATTAGCATTTTCAACCTTCGTGATGCTCTCAGACCATCTGTATGATTTTCTTGCCATTCTAAAACTATACTTATTGCTTCCACTGGTGTGCCCTTCTTTGTAGTAACATAAGTCGTGAACATAACATGTTTTTTCCAAGAGGTTTAGTGGCCATCTCGCTAGGTTCATCAAATTCAGCCATGTAATCATTATAAATATTCACAATTTATCCATTGCCCTTCTATCCATAATCATACCCCAGAGCTGCTGAACTGTTGTTCTCAAAACTCTGATGGTTGTTTTCCTCAACTCTTTCTTTAGGTTAGATATTGTTATAGCTATATGTACCAGACCCTATGACACCTGGTATGCACATGGATCCCCCCATTTCCTTTAGTATTGCCTATCTTAGCAATTTTATTTATTATATGAACTAAGTTTCTTTCTGAGGACTTACCTTACTTAAGCGTTTGTCCTTTTTATTGTTTGTGGTTCACTCAATCATAAGGTTGAATTTTTTACTTGTATCATGCTCTAACACTTACCTTAGATGTCCAGCCCTTAGCTGAGCATCAATTAGTGCCAGTTGTTGGTGCCAATTTTATGTTATATTAAACTGGACTATTCACAAATGTTACATGTTTCATAATATTCTAATAGAAATTAATGTTTAAAGATCTGATAGTTGTAATTTCTAAAGGTTATAAGTAAAAACAAGCTTATGTACTACTTATCAGTACTCAAGTAATAGCAGAGCTTAACTTTTATGTTTTACCCTTTTATTATGGTAATAATTTGTATAAAAATAATGGTTTATAGTTCATAAAATCATAAAACTGATATTTATCTATAAACCTCATGTAAGAATTTTTTATTCAAGAAACATTTTATTGGGATATCCATAGTTATTTATAAATTTATTTATTTAACCAAGGCAAGCGACCAAAGGACGGACAATACCAAAACAGAAGCTCCAAAACTAAACCAAGCAAAAACATAACTGGCTGCCCTAAATAAACAGCGGGAAACACAAAAGAAATGAGAAAAAACCTACCAGGTGGAACAGTGGCGAGCTGCTTATCTCACCATGGCGAAGGGGGAGGGGGATCAGGCAGATTAACATCATCTTCCTTGGATTAGCATTGAAAAAGTGGATCAATGCTGATAGCAAGGGGTTTGGGGAATCTGCAGGATGAGGGTCGAGGTGAGGTAGATAGCAGTTGAGATTGACAATTTGGGCCTAGTGAAAGCCTCCATGAGTTCAGCAACATGGTGTTCATCTTGGATGCTGGCATTGTGAAATTGGGCTAATTTTGCAATTTTTGCTCTGGTGATATGTGTGGATGGAAAAATATCTGCCAGATAAATGACGCATTTGACAGCGGTGGTGAAAGCTTTATGGATGTGTTGAATTTCCTCATTTGCAGGAGGAGGAAAATAGGAGGGTAACAAGGGGGATGCAGCCCTTTTTAATTCAGCAATGGATTTTGCCACAGCTTCACAAAGATGGCGATTTTTGGGTGAGGTCACTGCGGCCTCAGCAAGCTGGTGGTCACGTTGGTATAATATAGCATTGGGTTTGGGGACATATTATTTGGGAGGGAGTGGGGCACCAAAGTCTGAATTCATAAAAGGTTCTAAATTGATTGGTTTAGCCTGAGGTGGGACAATTTTACCAAATTGTTCACTTCATCCAATAAGTCCTAGGGATTTTGGTTGACTTGGATTGATTCAGTGATAGGTGGCTGTTGTTGGGTAAGTTTTGAGATGGAAAATATTTTGGATTGAACATTGGTTCAAGCCTGCACCTAATTGGTTGGCATGGGTGTGGATTGGCCAGCTTAGTTTAAGGTGATAGATTTTGCTTCTGATCTGAGCGCCTGCCTGTGGGGGTGGGGCAGCCAAAATCCCCTCTTGAACGCTGTTGGTGTGGCCTCATGGGTGTATTTGGCCGTGTCTGCAGTTTTTTTATATTGACATGTTTTTTTCATATGGTCCAATTCATAGCATAGGGGGCAAATTGTGCAACCATTGTTGGTGCAGGCCCAAAAAGAAAAGGTCAGATGTGAATAGGATATAGGCATGCGGTGGGATGTGCTGGGCCATGTTTAGCTAGTAGGGTAATGGTGGCCATTGCCCAAGGTTCTGCTAATCTCTCAGCACCACTTGGGACAATAAATTGGAGGATGGGGTCTGTGCCATAAGTGGACAGCCCAGAAATCAACTCCTCATAGAGTGTTTGAGGGTGAAGGTGTGAGGGGAGGTTTGCAAAGGTCACCACAAGTGTGATACTATTGAGGAGGTGTTACGGGTGGTGGTAATGGGTGTGTTTTTATATTTTAAGGGCGTTGCTGCTGCAGCATCTGCATCCCCTTCAGTAGAAATCTAATATTGAAGTAGCCCTTGTAAGGCCGAATTCAATAAACCCTGCTGGTGCAAAGGTGGCCGTTGCCAGATTAATTATTGCTTTATTTGGCATATGGGAAGAGACGTCCATACTCAACACAGAGGCAAAAGTAGATATTTAATTCCGGTAGAGCTAGGGGCGGGGGCAGGTTGTGTGGATTTATGCGAGGTGCATTGCTAAGTCCCTTGGAGGGACATAGCGTCTATATGTATTTGGCAGACTGAATGAGCCAATCTGCACACATTTGCCTTCTGGGTAGTAAATGCTAGCGGGTGGAGCACAGCTGCCACATACTGGGGCATCAGATGGTGGATCTGAGGACATAAATTTGGAAATTGATGTGGTGAGGTGATGGTTGAAAATTGACTTGTTTACAAAAATTTCTCAATGTTGATGTCAAGCAGAAAGAAAAAAGACCATTATTGATAAAATTAAAAATCAGCCAAATACTTTACTAAGATGGCATCGCCTTGGAGTAAAGCAACTATTTAGCTTTAATATATGCTTAAATCTATCTACATTATATGTACTATAATATTTTCATAATACTATGTGTTTTTGATTCGAACAGTATAGTTGCTCAAGGATAAATGTTATCATATGCCTAATATCTTGTGAGCTAACAATCTTATAAGAATGCATTCTAAATATATCTTAGAGTCTGTAAGCTAACTTGATCTGCTTTACACTACCCCATATAGTTAAAAACATCTATTTATGGATAAAACTTACATAAGACTTTATGTTTTACTTTGATGCATTTAAGTACTTGCTAAATTAAATTTTAAAGGTTAATATATTTAAGTAGTAATTTAAGACTTTTTTAGGGATTCCATAATTCATGGGGATTAAAACCTCTTCATGGATCGCGCCAGGAACCTTTAATAGCAGAAGGGCCCCAGCCCTAGCCAAATTATAAACTTTAAGAGTGACCTTGATCATATATTAAAAATGCGATGAACTACTGCCTTCCCCATAAGGGCATCTGTTATAAATCTGGACGGTATTTTTAGGATCCGTCATGTTGTTTGTACAGGTTAAACCAACTGAGCAACAGACAGATGATGTGGGGACCGTCTTTCCTTCAGACATACTTGATAACATACTTAAAAATAGGAGTAATTGTCCCAATTGATTTTTTATTTATTTTTATTAAATACAGTGACCTTTTGCTGTCCCGTTCTCAATCTACTATTAACAACCTCCCTCTCTCAATCGCCCATCTTACTTATATACAGAAGCTTTAGGCGATACTGCTCTCATGGTTTGGGCTATTACATTCTGCCAATTTTCCTCAAATTCTGCTTGTTATTCTCTAATCCTCTATCGCCCTAATTGTAGGCAATTTACTTCATATTTGTCAAATGTCAACATCGCCTTATCGCCTTATATAGAGGCAATCCAATAAATACTCAATATATCCCAATCTCGCCTCATCTCGAGGCACTTGATTATTATAACTTATATCATTTTTGGCGGATTCCACCCTAGCTGTCCCATGATTATTGTCCTGTTATATTGGAATCATGACAGCACCCCTTTCAGTCCACCCTTTCTTTTTTTTCTTATCTAGCTAAATAAAAACACTCTTCAAAGAGGAAGTTCTGTCCAGTGGCCACAGAAAAGCCCCAGGGCATCATTTAGTTCTTAGACATTTTTCTAATAAAAAGTGGTCAACTAAGTCCACTACAATCAATCCATTCAGATCTGGCTTTTTATGACACGTTGAGTTCTGTTCTAGACCCTGGATAGTGCAAGTTGATGCAAAACTTCATTGTGGCTAGCCCCTCCAATTCAGTAGTAAAAACAATGATGTACCATCTGATCAAAGCCCAACCTAACCCTCCAGTCCAACTCAATTCTAGAACCCCTTTATAATCAAATGTTTTGGCCGTCTTGGCTAATAAAACTTTACTGTTAAGTGCCTAGTAAGTGGTTTTTGAGAAAAATTTCTAAATCACTAAAAGGCATCAGCCCTATGGGGACTGTGCTTGATTATTCCATTGTTTATTATAGCTTCAAAAAAGACACTGTTTTCAATTTTTACTTATCGTTTGTCACTTTTGACTTATAACATCTCTAAAATAAAGTTAACAAAAAATCTATATGTTGAAATAATAAAAAACACCCACCAAGCCTAGTATTCAGTCAAAATACTTCATAAAGACCATAACCCACTGACTTATATTAAGCACAAACTTGTGCCCTCATATAGATGCCTTAAATAATCCTTAAATGACTCCCCACCAACCTTAAACTTCACAAAAAATACTTCTTAGACCTCTACTTTCAGTATCAATTTGACAATGAGCTTCGACCATATGATAATGCTACTATCCACCCTTGAGTGAGCCCTATTGCTGGCAACCTGTAAATCCACCAACCCATCTTTAGCACCTTAGGACACCCAGACTAAATTTTAGGCCTATAACTGCATATTCCAGAGGAGTTTCCATCTTATTTTCTCTCCTAAAACTGAATTTTCTTAAAAGACCCGCAGCTGCCTCCAATACAGGCATATGACTTGTTGTGGGGTTTTTGGTAATTGTAAACCAGTATCTCCATTATTCCAAAACTAGAATTACTCAACTATATTATCATAACAGCTATGACTTGCATGGTACCGGCTAATAAAGTTAAGACCAGCTAGCCAGTCTGGGTGAGTAAATATTCAGAACACAAGCCATAGTACTGGAGATATAACCATCTATATGACTTGGTACTTCAATGGGAGGTAAACAACTGAAGGATGGCAATCAACAATCACTGTCACTAGCATGCCCGCCCATAACCACACTTTGCAAGAGTTTTGGCTGCGAAATCCATGGAGGTTGTTTCCTTTGGCACCCCAGAAGGCCAAAATCCGCTCTGGGAACATGAAGGTCAAACGTGCGAAAGGGCTAAAAACTCAGTCCAATGGGTGGGAATCATCTCAAGGAGCAGAGCCACATCATGACGCCACAATGCATCCAAAATAGGAATCAACCCCAGTGACCACCATAATAATATCGCCATTCAAGTAGGGAAGGTAACAAGGTACTAGTATGGCCACTATGGCTAGTTTTACAAAGACTGGGAAACAAGGCGCCTGGTTAACGCAGCTAAAAGATAGTTGAAAAATTTCAATCAAAATATCACACAAAGGTTTGTTTATTATACTATGGATAAAAATTGACTGACAGCAGGACCTCTGGAGACGTTTGTCTTAAGTGCTAGGGCTTGGGGAATAGAAAAAATGCATTAACCATGGTAAATGTGATCACGCTTAGTTCTGTGGATTGACACTCCAATACATTCATAATGCCACATTGGTCTTAATCTTCTCAGCCAAATTAGTCTCAAATCCTTGCACTAAATTTTTTTCTCCCAGCACAATTTCATCTGGAAGATCAATGCCAATATGTCCAGAGGACAACTGGTTGTGCCCATGACAAGGTTAATTATGGGAGGACCCATCGCATATCAAGGGGGTTTATCATTCCCAAACTTGTTGGGGATGGACTCACCTTTTCCGTGGAGAGGAAACAAATTAGTGGTGCTTTAGACTCAAGCGTACAATGGACAATTCAGTTCCACAGTATCTACTTATCATTACTAACAGAATTCAAACTGATGATAAGATTACTCAGATTAGAGGGCAATCACATGCATTCCACTGGTGATGACTTCTTACTGCCGCCAATCCAAAACCTCGCTCAATTTCCTGCTCCAACTCATGGGTGGTGAGAAGAGGAGTTAGGGGAGCAATTTTTAAGGGGTGTCAAGAGAGTGTCTGTAACTCTCTCATTCCTAGAGATGAGATGCGGGATGCACAGCCACACCGCCAGAGAACTAGCCATTAGTAAGATTGGAATTAGGGCACCGCGGAGGGTGCCAGAGAAAAAGGGACCTAGGTCGAGGGTGTACAACTCAGTGTATAATAGTAAATAACAAAGAAACAATTGAACCTGGTTGGACCCCAAATGTGAATCCATAACTAAGTGGAGATTGGTGCTGGGGTGCTTAGGTGCCTTGATCTGGAGAGGACCAGGGCATCCCAGAGGTGCACCAGATACTGTAATTAATTTGGATAAAATAAAGTGGCCAAAGTTGTTGGAGACCTCCACAAAGAGGTCTAAGCACAGGTTCACCCAAGGAACCATATTCAAAAACTTTAACTTAGATAATTAAATTTATTAAGCCGACCAATGAGTAAAGATGGTCTCATGGAAACATACTTAAACAATGGGGGCGAGTCATCAATCAGAAGAGGTGGTGCTAAGTATAAGCGAGCCAATAGGCGCATGCTACCATTGGCAAGGTTTCTGTAACTCAAAAATTGACCAAACTTAAGTTATGGATTGTAGTTGGACTCGACCTTATTTGGAAATATTAAAAATGGAATGGTTTTCAACACCCTGTTCCTTAAGAAACCATAAAGAACAATTGAGATTCATAATGTAGCTGGTGCGTTTTAACGTCCAGGCTGTAATTACAGTCCAAGCTTCACGCACATTCTCAGGTTCAACCTGAGCATATTTCCTGCACCCAGCGTTGGTCCAAGGTATGTTTAAGGTCAGGAAGGCCTTCCAACTTAACTTTTTGGCTTCCTGACATGCACCTTTATCCTTGCAATCTGTTCCCTCAATTATTTCATGGAGATATGACATTACCCTCTTATTCTTTTGAGGCTTCACCCCCTCAGGGAACTTTTCTAAGAAAAAGTTCTTGTGACCAGGGCCAGCTTCATGGCAGCAATGGCTTGCTTTGACTTATGTACTGCAGCATTGAGGAAAATCTTGTGGAATACTTCAATCAGATCTTAGGCATGGGCGCAGTTGCGCACTGATACCCAACTTTTTCCACTGCATTGAATCCCTTCCAGGATACAAGCCACTTAAGCCTTCTTCTTACTCGGTGTGATGCTACGATCTCCTCCACTTCCCACTCCAGCACCCCATCCACGAGATAAGCATCTGGAGTCTCTGGCGGTAGGCCCTTAAACAATGTAAGCTTACTATCATGGAATACTGCAAAGATCCTGAATGAGGGAGGGAGATCCAACTGGTATGAGGCGTGGCCCATCTTTTGGACAGTGCGTTAAACCCAATTCTCTTTATTCCCAGTTTTTTGCATGGTTGCTTGATTAGGATGTTTTAGCATCCAGCATCACGAGATCCCCTTACTCATACATAGGAATTATCCATCTTTTCCTGTCATTGTTCTCATTATAAGTTTTCATATATACATCCAAATTTGTGTTCACCCCCTGGTGTACTTTCTAGAACATCTTTTCTAAGTCCACCGCCGCTTCCACTTTGGATCCAATTCTGGGCTTCACGTTGAAGGAGTGGTTGAAGACATAGTTGGCGAAAAAGGGAGAACAACCAAAAGATGCATGTTGGGCGTTGATATAGCTGAATTGGGCCATGGTGAGATGGGAAACCCAACCTGAAAGATCTTTGGCAGTGTAACACCGCAGGAACTGTTCCAGACACTAGTTCACTCTTTCAGTCTGCCCATCTGATTGGGGGTGATAGGCAGTCATATGGTAGGGGAAAACTGAAGATTCTTACACAACTCTTTTAAAAAGACAGAGGTAAACTGGGGCCCACAATCGCTAATCACTACTTGGGGGACACTGTGAAGAGCAAACACATGAGAGACGAAGAGCCTAGCCATCTCAGCCTCAGTTGCTGTGGTTCTGCATGGAATAAAGTGACTAACTTTGTAAAACGGTCTAACACTATCATGATGGCATCGTAGCCCATCAGGTACAGGTAATTCCACAATAAAATCCACCAATAAAGAAGTCCAAGGCCATTCAGCCTTTTTAACTGGTATCAACAACCCCCTAGTGGCTTGCGATTTGGCTTCATTTTGTTGTAGACCAGGCACTCCTTACTAAACCTGGCTACCTGTGGGGCTAACCTTTTCCATTTGTAAGTTCAACGAATTAGCTCCAGATACTTTGCCTTCCCAGGAAGGCCAACTGAGATTCCGTCATGATAATTTCAGAAGATTTTCAGGCGAAGTGGTCTGGCAGGAACCCATAGGCGCCCCTGGAACCACACCATCACATCCTTCATGAGGTAACTAGCATGATGGTGGCAGATAAAGTTTAGACCAGACTGCCAGTCTGGATGCTAAAACACCTAAAAGGCAAGCCCCAATGTCAGGTCAGCGCTGCTGCATGATTAACGTTTAAATGTGCTGAGAAAATTAAAACAGCGAGCGCTAATAGGCCATATTTGTAAATAGAACTTGGCAACGAACCAGGCTGTTGCAGCCCCAGGGCCCGTGGGTTTGGGTGCTAGGAAAGTGGGTTAAGATTGGGTGGTTAGAAATTGTCATAGGAAAAAAAATCACAATGGGATATGATTTTTAGATTTAAAAGTAGAGAGATAACTGTCAACTTTCTCAGTGTGTTATTACTGCTTAAATAGACTAGTTGATTTGGGGAATAGCTTAGAAAAGATTGGGATTGGGGCCCTCAAGGTTCGCCTAACCTGGCGAACTTTGAGTGAGGGGAAAGAAACAAATTAGTTTGAATCGACTTCAAGATTCTCAGCAGCAGGATGAGTTTATGTCAGTTCATCTCCGGACACCCATATTGTAGAATTGCCATGGTTCTGATGATTGGTGCAACAGCATCTCACCCAATGGGCGACACGAACCTCTCAAGGCCACCCCACATTGGGGCGGTCCCAAGAGGTCAGGAACAGGTTTGGGGCACCCAACCTGCCTGCTCCCAGTTATTTTGGTGTTCATTTGACCAAGCGGGATTCATTGGACAGGGATTTTGATATTTTTGGAAAAAGGTTCCAAACTGACAACAACTGTTGACAAAGGCCCAATATCATCAGTGAGTTCCACTGAAGATTTGATCTTGGACGCTTTCTTCATCAAAGGTATGCGCCCGCTGGGCCTTGTTCCTGATATTTTCAGGGAGAATTCCAAACTGGTGGCAACATTCAATGATGGCCTAATGCCATTGGCAAAAATTTATAATTCTTTGACATTTACTGCTGTCAAGATTCTGATATGACTAGACTATAAGCCCTGAAGAGCTACGGCGGGATGGCAATAATCCGCCAACTAGGATGTTTATTTATGAGTTTCCTTTGCCTTGAGATGAGGCGATATTGGAATATAATGGATTATTATTGGATTGCCTACAAATAAGGTGATAAGGCGATGTCAACATTTGACAAATATGATTTAGTTCTCCTCAAACTAAGGTGATAGTGAATTAAAGAATTTTATCCTGAAACCAATGAGAATTGGCAGATTAGAATAGCCTAAGCTAAGAGAATGGCATAATTTGAAGTTACTGATATATAAGCAAGATGGTGAAATTGAAATTAGGTTGTTGGTAGTCTAGAACGAGCGGAACAGCGAGAATCCGCTATATTTATTCATTTAAGAAAAGAGTATCTTTGGGGCAATTTCTCCACATTCAGTAAAAAGTTTATTTGTTGTTTTGAGGACAACAATCACCATTTTTGTCAGTCCTATTGCTCAGTGGGCTTAACCCTGTGAAACACCCTTTGGAGTATATCCAAAATACCACCAAATTTTAAAGCAGTGGAACTCACTACAGGGGGCCCATTGATCAATCACAAATAAGTTAAAACTCTTTAGTCGCCAGCCATGTCACATCTGGCTTGCTTTGACAGGGGACCTACATGACACATTGCCCTAGTGGAATATGCAGAATATTAGCTTGCATTGGATGCTGTGCGCAAATGGCAGGAGGAGCTTCTGCAGGAGGTTTGTATCAATAAGCTACTTCTGTTTGATTGTGATTGGAGCATCCATTGATTCTTTAAGCAATTAGAGATTTCAGTAGAAGGGTGTAAGTCCAGGGGAACGTCCCCTGTGTGTTGATCAGGCCCTCTTCCTGTTTCCAAGTAAAAAGGCTCCAAAGAGGGTGGCTGTACCCCTTGTCACCCAGGGCGACCTCGCCCATGTGGTAGATGAGTGCTGGGTAACAGCCCTCCCTTTGGATCCCTCCCCAGTGCCCACACTCACCTCGCCTGAAATTGTACACTTGATCAGGGAAATTTTCTCCAAAATCGCCAAAATGAAGTCAATCAGTCTAAAAACGAGTGGAAATGAGCCCAATGATTGTAATCCATATAGTCAAAAAGGAATGAAGATTGATTCATCGGCCAGAATCACCAATGGTTTTTATTCAGCCAACACCGCAATTGTCAAAATTAACCCCTCCCAAAATCATCAGGTATGATCCCTAACATGCAGGTAGCAGCATTGGACACCATCAACAATAGTTCAAAGCTTTCTTCTGGAAAATTGGGTGTTGTGGCTGACACAACGTTTTTGACCAAATGAATGGCCCAGAGACCAGGCATGGGTGGGTTGGGCATCCCAAACCTGTTCCCAACCAATTGGGACTGAGCCTACGTGGGGTGGCCTTGGGGAATTCCCATTACTCATTGGGCCAGATGCCGTTGTGCTAACCACCAGAAATGCAGTTGAGTCTCAGATCAGGCATTTGAGGTTGAACTGACAGCAACTTGGCCTGCCGCTGAATCCTTCAATTTTGGTTCCCAGTGAGCTTATCTTTCCCCATTCCCAAATATTTGCTGATTAGTTGAACTTGAGGGACCCGATTCCAGCTTGTTTCCTCATCAATCGACCAAAATTTAATCAGTTTCATCACACTGAGAAAATTTTTGGTCGATTTTTCTTCCTTTACTTTCCATTAAAACCTTTCCATAAATCTAGTTTTCTTACGTTGAATAAATAAACCACTTTTTCAGCCAACACTCACATACCCCTTGTGGTTGAAGGCCATATTCGTCTGGTATTTTATTATGTGCCTGTATGAGATTCTGGATCACTGGCAGTCATTGGCGAAACTTCTTTCTAGTTTCATATACGTTGTACCAGCAGCAGTGCTTTTGGCATTCTGGTTTGCCATTTGGGTGCTCCGGCACCTAGGCTGGAAGGCTGGTCTAATTCTAACTTGCTGTCTGCCTGACAAAGGGGCTTCAGATTGGCATAAAGAAAAATTGTTAATATTACCTTGTATGTTGGAAGTGACGTCCAAGTTACTGTTATCTTCCAAACAGTTCCGTTAGCTATCAAGAAATGAGTAAAACTGTTCTGAGGTTGTTTGTAGGAACTGCTTAGATGACGCAGTGGAAGGTAGAGTTCTTGACCATTAGGTTTCAGTGTAATGAGACCCTCACCATGTTTGCTGATCAATTCATGGCGGAAGCCCATGTGATAATTGGGTTAGGCGTTCTAGCTGAAGCTGATGTGTTCATTTCAATGACCTCCGCAGTAAAGCCATACCAGGAGCTTTAAAATGTCATGGCTCCATATTTAGAGGATGATGTACCCTTGCAAACTCGTCAAATTTTGAGCCATCTATCCTTCACCTTTCCTCCGCCCAATACAGAACGGAACCCTACCACATCTGCTGCCAGGTATTATTAATTGGTTAAATTACCCCGCCTTGGTCAGAGTCTGCCTAGTAACCCTCAGCTGTATCATCACTACGCACCTCACCCTCAACTGAGTTACAATCAGCAGTTCAACTCTTGGGAGTGGCCTGTTTACCCTGAGAGACTCCAGTCCAACTTTAGGTGTGGCCCATCGTACAACAATCAAGGACGCAGGTCCTATGGGAGCAATTGTTTTGAATGCGGTCACCTTGGGCACCTGGCAAGTGGTTGCCCCAATAGTTGGTCCGTCATGTACAGCAGGAACAGTATTACCAGGGAAAAGTCTGAGCGTAGTAGAGATAGGAATCTTTACTTTTGCTATCCCAAACCCAAACGTCCACTTGAAACCATTGAAGTATATACAGCGGAAGTCCCCAGTACAATGATGCAATCATATATCAGCAGCCAGTTGGAGGGGTGAATATTGTGAAACGAGTGTAAACCAAAGCATCAGAGGAAGAAGGATTCAGATGCAGCCCATGCCATACGCTTGCCAAATGTTTGATCAAGTTTCCACTGACAAGGTGGACCTATCCGTAGATACACCATCCTTGCAAGGAGTAACCATCTCTCTGCCGGTCAAAACTATCATCAAACAATACCCAAAGTTTAATGAAGGTATTGTAACTTTATTGGGAACCATGATTCTTTAAATGTCCTAGCGTTAACCAGTCAAGATAAATCCTATTTAGAATGTATGTACTGTGACATTGTTGCAGCCAAAGCCCAAGTCCATGCTATAAAATATATGGGTGCTCTAGTAACATAGTTTCTATTAAGTTGGTGGCTAAGTTGAAAATAAACTTGATGTGGAACACTGGATGGTTTATGGGACCGCTTAGAAGATATCACAGTCTCTGAAGGAGCATACAGCGCGCTTCCATTGCAATTTTGTCAATTGTCATTGTAGCCCCAGCAATAGTGTTACCAAATGATAATTACAACATTTTAATTAAACGTTTTTATGCAACACTATGGGGCTGTTGTTGATGTGACAGCAGAGACGTTTGAACTTTTGGACTTTGGATCCCAATTTATTTACCTCCAGTGGAGTGCCAAAGGACTTTGTGCACATGGAACATATCAACCTTGCCTTTAGTGATGGAGTGTTTCTGATGCACTATCATTGATTAAAAAAAAGGACCCAGCCCCTTCCCCAGCAGATATATTAATATCAGGGGCTGCCTCTCCGAGCCGCTGGACCTATATCTATCCCCTCTGGTCATCAAGTGATAGTGAACACCGAGTTGGAGGTATAAGTACTATATGGAATCTATGGGAAGTTGTTGGGCCTTATATGCAATTGCTGCTTGAGCCACATGTGGCTCCAGGCATCATACTCCTGGGACATGGGTAGATCAAGGTTTTACTTGCAAACCTACAAATGGAACCATTGCATATCCATCAACATCAAATAGTGGCGTATTTACATTTGACCCTTGTTAAGGAGGTCCTTAGGGTTCACAAGTTTGGGTCGCTAAATGAATTTGGTCTACCTGTTGAACCACAGCACACCATATTGACTGTGGCACCACACGATGAATTAATGAGATTATTGGAAGCACAGAATTATGGGCGATAGCTTTATTTCAAAATATGAAGAAAGTTTTTCTGTTGATGACCATGATTTAGAATGTGAGAGGGGGTGGTCAATTGGTTGAACACGGGGTATCATCCTCCCATTAGGTCACAACTGATCCGCCAATCAAGGGCAGCTGAGGAAGTAGTGACAGCCGATATTGAAAAGCTACTGGAGAAATGGATGCTCAAACCTTTGAAGAGTCCATGGACATTGCTGTCCTAATTTTCAAAAAGAAGGATGGTACCAAACGGGTGGTAATAGACTACCAGAAGCTCAACAGTATCATTAAAAAGGTCTCATAGCCCTTGCCACGGATTGATGATGCGCTGGAATGATTAAGCGGAGCTTATTTTTTTATTTGCAATAGATTTTTAGATCAGGTTATTAAAAATCGAATTACCCACACTAGAACACAAGAAATGCGCCAATATCACATCCAAAGAGCTTTTTAACCAACCCATATGCCACAATGGCTGTGTAATGCCCCAGATATGTTCCAACAGGCCATGGATACCATTCTTGGCGACCTGAAGCTGTCATGTGTTCTCGTGTATCTTGACAATATCAATGTCTTTTCCTGAACGTTCTCTGAGCATCTTACTCATCTGGATGAGGCCTTCCACCGGCTTGCAAAGGCCGATATCAAGATCAAGCCTAAAAAATGTCACATCTTCAAAGAGCAGCTAGAGTACCTAGGATTTATAGTAGACGTAACTGGGCTGAAGCCTCAACCAGCCAAGGTGGAGGCTATCTAAAAGATGTCTGCCCACAAGCAGTAAACGTGATGTACAGGTATTTTTGGGGATGATTGGCTACTATTTCCACTTTATACCCAACTTTAGTTGTATTGGAGGTTTGCTGTTTGAGTTATTAAAAAGGATGCCACTTTTTAATGGATGGAACATTGATAATGCTTTTTCAATAAACTATGAATGGCTCTAATCAGTGTGCCAGTGCTACAATACCTGAACTTCAATAAAGAGTTCATTGTTCAAATGATAGCCTCCCTTTCCGCCATTGGGGTGGTCCTATCCCAAAAAGACAATAAAGAGAGAGGAGCACCCCATTGCATACTGCAGTTGGAGCTTGAAAAGCCATGAGCGTAATTATACCATGACCAAAAAGGAGTGCTTAGTGGTGATTTGTGTGTATAAGCAATTTAGAGTGTACTTTCATGGGGTGAAGTTCAAAGTTGTAACGTTTTTATGCTTCGCTACACAGGTTGCAGAACCTCAAGGAGCCTGAAGGGCGTCTAGCCCAGTGGGACCTCAAACTGCAGGCCTTTGACTTCAAGACTCTCCTTTACCATGGAGAAAAACACCAGATTTATGATTGCTTGTCAAGGCTACCAACCATTTCAGTTATGGCAGATCTGAGTGATATCATGTATAATAAGATGCTCAGCGGAAAGTACAACAATGAGCCTCCTCAAGTTATAAAGGCGTTGAATGAAATGTGAGCCAATACCTTTCAGTGGAAGGGGGAATTGTTCAAGCGGACTGGAAATTCTACGGTGAACTTTCTACGACCCTCCACACGGCCTAGTTTTTTTATGAGCGCACATAAGGCAGTCAAACATGGGGTGTGCGCAAGACAATGGAACTGTTACACCCTTGGTATTACTGGGAAAGCATGAACTTTGATGTGCTTGAAACCATTTCCTGTTGCCACCAGTGCCAAGTGGAAAAACTGTTAAGTCAAAAGACCTTAAACTGGTTAGTGAAACCACAGATTGGTTGGCATACGATTTCCCTGGATGTTGGTGGTCCTCTACCAATGAAAGCTAACTGTTCTTATTGCATTCTGGTGGCAATCGACCACTTGACCAGGTGGGTGGAAGCATGGCCAATACGGGATTTGAGGGCAATCACAGTGTCCATATTTGTAATAGAATGTATATTCATAACATGGCTACCTTCTGCTCATTCTTACTGATAATGGAACCAACTCCGCCTCGCACATCCTTACAAAGTTGAATGAGCTCAAGGGCATCTGTGGGGTTCTGGTGACCCCATATCACCCTTAGTCCAATGGAATGGTCAAACGGGTCAATGGGACATTGGTGAACATCCTCCAGAAGCTGGTAACTGATAGACCCACTGATTGGAGTTCCCTCTTATCTAACGCCATCTTTGCTTACAAAATCAGCTACTATTCCGCCACAGGGAAGAGCCCCTTTCAACTATTATACATATTAAACCCCGCTCTTCTGGCCTTGCTCTATTTGTGCATAGAAGATACCAGCAGAATGGATCATCATTGGTACTTGACAAATTTAGCTGACACGTTGATCAAGTTACAAATGGAAAAAACTCATTCAGCTTGGCCAAAAAGATTAAGAATCAGGCTGCCAATTGGGTATGGCATACCAAGTTAGCTCAGTTCCAAGAAGGTAAGATGGTTATGTTCCACGACCAGCATGGTTTTTGGTGAAACACAATCTGGATAACATCTGGATTGGTCCATTCAAAATAATTGAGAAAATGAGCATTGACGCCTTCACTATTAAAAACTGAGTGAAGGTTTTAATTATTAATTGCATGCATGTGAAGTTTCTCTGAGCATATAAACAAACAGGAGACTTATTGTCCAGTCAAAGGTGGGGTAATGTTGAGATTTTGATATGACTGGATTTTAAGCCTTGAAAAGATATGGCGGAATGGCGAGAATTTGCCAATTAGGATGTTTATGTACATGGATTTGAGCGCCTTGAGATGAGGCGATATTAGGATATAACAGATTATTATTGGATCACCTAAAAATAAGGCTATAAGGTGATGTTGATACTTGATAATATAATTTAGATCTCCTCAAACTAAGGAGATAGAGAATTGTAGAATACCATCCTAAACCAATGAGAGTTGGCGAAATAGTATAGTTTAAGCTAAAAGAACAGTATCATCAGAAGTTGCTGATATATAAGCGAGATGTAGGTGAATAAAGATTTGGTTTTTAGTAGTTTAGAGTGAGCGGAACAGCAACAATCCGCTATAAATATTAAATTAAATAAAATAGTGTCTTCAGAGCAATTACTCCACATTATAGAAAGTTTATTAGTTTTATTGGGGACGACAAGCATCATTTTGTTGGTTATATTGCTCAGTGGGTTTACCCTGTATAAAATCCTTTGGCGTATCTCCAATATACTGCCAAATTTTACAGCAACTGCTTTCCTACAGGAAGTACACACCCATTGGGCTTTGTTACAATGTTTTATGATTGGTTTTTTAAAATCAAAGATTTTCCACTGTTAATTGTAACTGCCCCCTTTGCACCAAGCGGATGCTGTTATTGCCTACTCACTACAAATTCCCTTAATCCGCCCATCAATTCTTTGAATGTAAGAACTGGTGTTGGTGGCGGAATCCTTAAAGTGTATGCTGTGACCCACCAATCTTCCACCACATGAGCGAGGTTGCCAAGGGAGATGAGGGGGCCGTCAGCTTTCTTAACTCCTTCTTGAATGAGAAAGGTAACATCCCCCAATTCGAACAGAAGTGGCGCTCCCCATGACTTACATTGCCCTTCCTTTTGCCAAAGAGGGGCGCCACCACCAAGGAATTGAGCGAGAGCCACATTCTTGTGGGCCTTGGGCATCTTGATTACCATTAGCATAGCAACCTTTGGGGGTGGGCAGGGAGCATCAGCGTGGGTAGCGTAGAAAGCCTTGACCAGCTCTGAACAGTTGGTACAGTCTCTAGCGCTGACCCATCTATTTTTGTAAGCCAGATGGCATTTCCATGTGATTACATATTGAATTTAGTGTAGTGAGCGACGAGAAGCCATGATGACCTCCACTTTAGCTTCCTCTGCACCCTCAATTGTAATGGGTTCTAGGTCTGCTGGAATTGCCCCTTGAACGAAAACAGCTGAGAGACATGGAAGACAGGATTTTGCTTCCAGTGAGCTGGCAATTTCAAGCGTAAAGCGATATTTCCCAAGTACTCTTCCATCAAATGCAGGTCTGAGCGCTTAGATGAAAATTTGTGTGAGGACACCTTCATGTGCAACTGGTGCATGTCAAGCATAACGTGTGATCCTACCTCATTTTATGAGCTAGGAGCCAAAATTGATCTGAAAACCGCTTATAATCACTTGTTGCCTTAATCAAGTGCTCCCAAACCAAGGACTACATGGTGCAAATGTGCTGAGCATGGTCAGCTGCAGCCGGTACCTCCAGGTGAAGGCATGGGCCCACCAAAAACGTAGGGCTATATTCCAAGGTGGCTTCATTTGGGGAAAAGCCTGTGGACGCATGTGTACCATCTTAAATGTGAACTGAGCATTAGATGAGGTCGTCCGCCCAGGTATCCTGAGTGGTTGAAGCGTAGCACCACAGGTACTTCTCCAAAATGTGACTGACTCGTTTGGTTTGACCATTCAACTGTGGATGGTACATGGTGGAGTGGCAGGGCGTAATCTTCAAAATCGCCAAGAACTCATTCCTGAGCCTCACTGTAAATTGGGGACCGCATTTGCTGTCAATTCCTGTGGGAGACTGAACATTGAAAATACATGACGCATAAATAGGCTGGCAGTCTTTTTATTGTAATAGAGGAAAGAGAATGATATAAATAAAGGAAAATTTTATAATGCGGTCTACTACCACCATAACCACTGTGAACCCCTTGGAGCTGGGTAGCTCAACAATAAGGTCCATAGACACCAATTTCCATGGACCCTCTTCATGCTGCAAATGGTGCAGGAGTCAAAACCTACCCAACTATACCAATTTGGCCTGCGCGCAAGTTGTACATTCCACAATCTAGGCTGGAACATCCTTTGACAAGCCTGGCTAATTATAGGTATGCTTGACCAAATTGATGCACTTCTTGTTACCCAGATGCCCAAATGCAAGGGTATTGTGATGAGCTTGAATGACTTCAGCTCTAAGGATAGGAGAAACCCATAATTATGACCAAAACTGGATGAGACCTTGGCCAGAGAGTACAGGGAATGTCTTGAAGTTGGGAGGGACAACTTCTCCAAAAGATATAACCCTTCCGCACATGCCATTTGCACTCTTGATACACACAAAATCAAGGGAGCGTCCGGAGCTAGGTCTGCTACTGAAACCATGGGTGGTATAATGGTCAAGATTTGGGTGAAGGTAATGACCGTGACAAGGTCTGCCTCATGTGAATTGGCTGGTAAAGGGCGGGATTGCAATTTAGGAAATTGGGGAGAATATTTAATTCTCCCTTCAAAAACTCATATTTATGTTTGAAGCCGCACAAATCCTGGTAGGTTTGGGCCTGCTGGTATGCAACTTCTGCAGATTTCAGAAGTATAAGAGAATTTGGTGGTCAGTCCGCACAGTTAACTCATGCTGAGCAACCTGTAAGAGATAACGCCTGTGGGTCAAGGCCCACATCACGGCTGCTAACTCCATGTCATAGATGGCCAGGATTTTTTGGTGGAAGAAAAATTGTGGGAAAAGTAAGCAACCAGATGTTCCAACCCATCTTGCTCTTGGAGAAATATAGCCCCTACTGCGGCGGAAGACGCACTAAATACTACAATATAGGGTCTGAAAGAGTCCACTTGCTTGAGTATGGGGGTGACAATAACTCCTCCTTGATCAAATTGAATGCTTGTTGGCACTTGATCATCTAATGAAAAGGTACATTTTTGCCTGTGGGCAGATGCAATGGTGCAGCCAACTGTGAGAGCGTAGAAAAGAATTTTTCTGAAAGATAATGGTGCTTAAGAAGCTTCATAATTGCTTCTGAGTCGTTGGAGTTGGCCACTCCCGGATGGCATACAGTTTGCTGGGTGGGATGGCATACCCATCTTTCAGGACAAGATTCCCCAAGAAGGTGACTTCTTTCAAATGAAATTCGCATTTTGACGGCTTGACAAACAAGCCAGCCTTATGCAGGACAGCCACTACCGCTTCAGGTCCTTTTCATGTTGTTTGGGGGGAGAATGTACCAAGAGTCATCAATATATTCTACCACGCAGGAAAATCTGAGATCTTCTAGAATGCTTTCAATCATTCTCTGGAATGTGGTGGGCGCGTTCTTTATCCCAAAGGGCATCACTCAAAATTGAAATATGCCTTGTCTCGTCTGGATAGCGTAAAGCCATTCTTAGCCTTCTGTCACATTAATTTAGTAAAAAGCGTTGACTAGATTGAGCTTTGAAGAGACACACGACTTTGCAATTGATTGACTAATGGTCTTCTCCAAAGGAAGTGAGTAGGGGTCATGAACCGTTATATTAATGAGGTGTCTATAATCTATGCAAGGACAAAGTGACCATTTTCTTTTTTTGCAAAGACAATGGGAGAGGCAACTGATGATGTCTTTAAACCATCCCTTCTTGAGTATATCATCTAACCATGCATTGAGGGCAACCTCCTCCTCCGCTGTATGTGGGTACAGGGTGCAATTTATGTTCACTACCTCCACCATTGTCTGAAAATTAAAAATTAGATTCTGTATGAGGGGGAATCCGGTTAGCCTTGTCAGAGTCAAGGATGCTCTGATAGCCCATTAACGCAGTGGGAAAATCCGATGGAAGACCTACAAAGAGTTGATGGTTGTAATAGAATCATGGCCACAAGCTTTAATGAGGGTGTCCAGCAATGGAAACTCGCCCTTCACCTGATTGTTGGAAAAGGACAGCGTGTTTGTCGCCAGGTGGATTCTCAAGTGCTGCAGACGCCACCAACTCACACCTAAAATCACTAGGATCACAAGGCTGTGCATTGCAGAGAAGCAATCACAAAAACTAAACTGGTGGAAAGAGAAAGGCACAAGGCGCTATACTCTGAAGGAGGGTTGGGCAGTTGATGATGTAACTAATTTCGATGGCCCCACATCCAAGTCTAGATTGAGCTGCTGGGCCAACTCCATACTCATAAAGTTACCCACTGCTCCTGTGTCAACCAAGGCTTTGAAAGACACCTGGTGTGCCTCAATGCTAACTTTCATTGGTAATAAGAATTGGGCAAAATTCTGGATATTGGCAGATGTGGTCATTTCTGCTAATAAGGAAGAGACTGCAACTAGGTCAGGGAAAATAGCAAGGTTTGTGAAAGGAGCAGAACTGGTGTGGCAAAAGAGTTTAATTATTCTCTCTAGGCTGGCAACCTGACAATTTATAAATTAGTTTGCTATAATAAACAAACACAGGCGTGGGGGAAGCGTCAGCTTTTAGAATCAATATGGATACTGATTTAGAGCTGGGAGAGGAAACTGAGGCCACGTCGGTGGCTTCAAGCATGAAGATCCCGTTTTTAAGATGGACCAAGTAAAAGGTCAAAGGCACTGGGGCAGTGTAGACATAGCAAAACTCCTTCAAAACCATCTAGGAGAAGCATAAAAAATCAGCGATTGGCCAGACAAACAACAGAAGGCAGGATATCAACTGTACATTTATCTAGTAGAAGATGACCACTGCTGCGCCCATATTGATAAGGAGGGCGGAAATGGCAGAAAACAATGTACGGTAAATTATGTCATAATGTGGCTTAAAGTTTAGACCAGTCTGCCATCCTGAATGTGAAAACGCCCAAAAGTCAAGCCTGAATGCCAGAGGCATTGCTGCATTTATGACGTTTAACTGTGCTGATAAAATTTAACCAGTGAGCACTGATAGGCCTTAATAGTAACTAGAAACTCAACAACAAACCAGCCAGTTGCAGCCCCAGGGCCCGCGGGTTTGGGTGCTGGAAAAGTGGGATTAGATTGGGTGGTTTGAATTTCGTCATAGGAAAAAAGCAACTTTGGGATATAGTAATTATATTGAATTTAAAAGTAAAAATCAAATGCCAATTTCCTCAGTGTGTTACAACTGCTTAAATAGATGAATGATTTGGGGTTTATCTTATTAAAACTCAGGATTGGGGCCCTCAAGGTTCACTAACCTGGCAAAGCTTTAAGCTAGGGGGAAAGAAAAAAAACTAGGTTAAACCAACTTCAAAATATCAGCAGTGGGACAAGTTGCTGTCAGCTCATCTCTGGATGCCCAGTTTTCAGATTTGCCATGGTTCTGATGATTGGTGCGATGGCATCTTGCCCAATGGGTGACATGAACCTCTCAAGGCCACCCCACATAGGGGAGGTCCCAAGAGGTCAGGAACAGGTTTGGGGCACCCAACCCACTTGCACCTGGTTGCTTTGGCATCTGTTTGAACGAGCAGGATTCATTGGAAAGGGATTCTGATATTTTTGGTAAAGGTCCTGAACTGACAGCAACTGTTGACGAAGGCCTGATGCCATTAGCGAGTTCCACCAAAGATTTGACTTTGGACGTTTTCTTCATCAAAAGTATGCACAAATCAGGCCTTGTTCCCAGTATTTTCAGGGAGGGTTCCAAACTATTGGCAACATTCAATGATGGCCCAATGCCATTTAAAAAATTACTAGATCTTTAAAAATTACTGCTTTTCCCGTTGGAAGTACACACCCATTAAGCTTTGTTACCAATTTTTTGCAATTTTTGATTATTGAAGTTGAAGATTCACCACTGTTAATGATATTTGGTCCCATTGTCCCAAGCGGATGCTGATTCATTGCCAAAGTTATAGATTCCTTTGATTCTCCCCATCAATAATTCAGATGTAAGAACTGGGGTTTGGAGCTGAATCCTCAAAGGGTACGCCATGACCCACTTCTCATCCACCATTTGAGTAAAGTCTCCTTGGGAGAAGATGGGAACCGGTGGCCTTATTGGCCCCTTCTTTAATGGGAAAAGGAATACCCCTGATCCAGACAGATTAGGCGCTCTCACGGACTTACAGTAACCCCTGGTGATGTCCTCCTGATTAACTTGCTCTTGCCAAGGACCATAGTATAATCGTATGACAATGGCTGTGAAAGGAATACCTTTTTGAACATACCATATTCCTCTGCATTTTTCAGAGGAGCAATTTCTGGCCTGTAAGCCAAGGAAAAGGAAGTTGAGACACAATTTTTACCTAGAGGAATCACCAAGTGGGTGTTGTATACCTCTACCCCCTTCAGATCAGGAGCTAGTGCAGGGTTTCAGCTCAAAGCATCTGTCAAACTCTTCTCCGGCCTTTGTAAATTCATAAGAAAGCATAAACTGGGCCAGGGTCTCATGACAGCAGGTTTGCCATGGAATCAAGACATGAGAGAAGCAGTAGTACAACAAAGCATGGTGGTTTATATGAATGTGGAATGTTTGGGATGAGCTATGCATTTGATGACGCCAATAGGTAAGCGCATCAACCACTGCCAAAAACTCTTTGTTATAAATAGCGTAGTTTAACTAAGGAATGAGAATCTTTCAAGAAAAATACACTACCAGATGCTCTGTTCCATCTTCACCTACTTGTAATAAAGGCTGCCGATATTAAGAAGTTGGAGGCATCAGTATCCATAATGAGCTCCTTTATGGGGTCTACATGGCGAAGGATGGATGTGGACAACAGGGTGCACTTTACCACTTGGAAGGCATCCTGCAAAACGGCAGACCACTGGAAGACTTTTGCTCCACTCGCCTTATATAAGGGCGCTGTCACCTCAGAAAGATTTGGTGTAAATTTCTTAAGGAATGTACACGTTCCCAAAAAACTCCTCAATTCCTTGACCAAAGTTGGGTTGGGCCACTCATGAATCGCCTTCTCCTTGTATTGAGTTATCATGTGGCCTTGATCAAACACAACATTGCCCAGGAAGGTGACCTGGGTCTTAAAGGACTCACACTTACTGATTTTCAGCGTAAGGTTGGCTGCTCTTAAACTCTCCACCACTTGCTGCAGGTTTATTTCATGGGACTCTTAGTTGGGAAAAAACACCAAGATATTGTTTATATAAACCACCATGCACACACCCAGCATTTCCCCAATGCCACATCTACGCGGCATTGGAAGATTGCTAGGGCGTTTTAAAGCCCAAAGGGCTTTACCCAAAACTGGAAATTTTCTTTCCTAGTATGGAATGTGGTTAGAAATCCTGGCAATTATTGATCTAGATCTAATTGAACATGTTTAAGCAGTCCAATTTGGATTTGGCTCTAGCCTTCTCCACATAGCAAACAAACTGAGAACCCAACGCTTAAGATGAAAAGCTGGTACCATACCGTTGTTTAGATTTCCATAAACTACACATGGGCGTAAGGTACTATCAGCTTTAGTCACAAAGAGAGGTGGAAAGCATACTGGGGAGGTACACTGAAATATCTCACCTTTGGTCAACTGCTCCTTAACCCAAACATCTAACGATGCTTCCTCCCATAAAGTCAAAGGATAAATCAGGGAAGATATATGCACCAGATCAACGGTGAGTATGAACTCGCAATAAAACTCTGAATGTACTGGCATTACATTGGCTGAATACACATCAAACGAAGATTCCAACCCCTCCTATACAGAAAGGTAATGGTACCTTTTAAAGAGGGCTTCAGTAATGGAGCAATACTGACTGTACGAACCATGGTCCATTAGGGCAAATCGCCCTGAGAATTAGCTTCAGACAAAGGGACAACAATTAATGACCATTCCCTAAAGTTAAGGACAAAGTATTGTCTTTCAAGTTGGTTCTGACATCAAACTTTCTCTAACAATCTAATTCAAAAATATTGGGGTACAAGAGGTTTTTGATTGCTTGAAAGCGGTCAGACAAATGATATCTGTCAACTTGATAATCCAATAACCCCAGAACAGTCAGTGTGGGAATACCTTAAGAAGCTTCTCCCCTAACCATACCACCTGGCAAGTAATTCAACTCAAGGTAGTTGGCTAGTTCTTGTCAATAAAATTCTCTGAGGCTCCTGTATCCACCAAAATAGTTGTGCTGATTTTCCCAAAGGGTAGAAAATGGTAGCATTCAATAAAAAATACCCTTAACGATCTTTATATAAAGTAGAATGCGCCAACCCCTCAATGGAAAACTCTTCATCAGGCATAAGCATGCCTCCAGGATATGATTTTGCATCATAGAATGGAGAGGGATAGTTGGCCAAATTTACTACTGAGGCCACATATCCCACCATATCTTTAGCAATTGCATAAACATTTTATATTGAAAATGTAACTCTTTTTCCACAGCATGTGTTCTGCAGATCATGGTAGGGGTCAAGCGCAGGTTCTCTGGGGTGATCTGGTATACTAAAATTTTTCCAAACTAGAGCCACATGAGATGATAATGGGCTCATTTTTATTTAAGTAATTAGCGTTTTAAAATAATTTTTGGAACGTGGATGACATCATACTATTTTTGCAGCGGGTTGTACATCGTTATCCAAGGCCATCATCACCAGGCCCTTTGTTGATGATCCTACCTGCACCATCCAAATGCAGTGCCAAGAAAAAAATCATTTTAAACATATTGTTTTTGTTAATTTTAAAGTGAGGTTGGGGAATCACAACACCTGGATTGCAAAGCGTCCAAATCCACCAGGTATAAGCAAGAAGGGTGAAAACTTCCCATTTGGAGGTATTGATAATAACGCCAAGATGCAACAACCATTGGTCAAATGAGAAAACGTTGGTTAGCCCATTGAGGCCATGACAAATGGCAAGCGCACCCAATTTTCACACAGCAAAAGCCCACACGGATAATTATAGTGCATGTAATAGTTGGTTGGTTGACTAATGTTGGGAGAGTGTCTGTAACGCTCCCATTCCCATCAAGGTGGTGCAAGATGCACGGCCACACCGTTAGTGAACTAGTCATTAGCAAGATGGTAAACAGGGCAACGTGGAGGATTACAGATTAAAAAGAACCCAGGGCAAGGGTGTACATCGTGGTATGTAGTAGTTGAAAGTAAATAAAATAACTAACTTGGTAGGATCCAAGGGGAGTCCATAACCAGGTAGAGATTTTTGCAGTAGTGCTTGGGTGCCTCAATCTGGAGGGGACCAGGGTGGCCCACCGGTGCACCAAATATGGTAGATATTTTTGTTAAAGTAAAATGGCCAAAGTTGTTAGAGACCTCCTCAAGGAGGTCCATGCACATGATCACCCAAAGAACTATATTTAGAATGCAAACTAACAGGAATTTTATTACTAGGAAAATAACAATTAGAAAAGTTGGTCTCATAGAACCATACTTAAACAATGGGGGTGAATTGTCAATTGGGGGAAATGATGCTAAGCCTAAGAGATCCAATAGGCTCACCCTAACATTAGCAGGGTACTATAGCTCAAGATTAACCAAACTCAAGTTAATGATTGCAGGCAAAGCCAACCCAATTTAGAATTATTGAAATAATTGAGTTTTGAAACTCTGTTCATCAAGCAACTGATTCAAACTGTCATTATTTGTGATATAGCTGATGCATTTTAACACCCTTGCTTAATGCAGGGCCAAGCATCATGTGCCCCCCAGGACCAACCTGGGCATATCTCACCTGAACCCAGTGTTGGTCCAGGGTATGTTTGAGGTCAGGGAGGCCTGCCAATTTAACCTTTTTTGCCTTCTGATGAACAGCTTTATCCTTACAGTTGGTTCCCTCAATCATGCCATTAAGCTATAACAGTGCTCCTAACTTATTTATATCATGTTAGCCATGAATCATCAAAAAGTGGGTTGAAGCTCAACTACTTAATGATCTTGCAGTAATATCAACTGCAAAAGTTATAATGGAACAAATGATACACTGGCATGGCTGTATACAAGTAATCCTCATGGACAACGCCACAAATTTCACCTCTATAGTTATTCATAAGATTAATGAGCTAGTGGTAAAGTGGAGCTCTTACTAACCCTTATTATCCTAAGACTGATGGAATGTGGAACATGCCAATTGTACCTTAGTGCAAGCCCTTTGGAAGTTTGTTAAAATTCTTCATCTTAATAAACCATAAATATGAACTCAACTGCTTTTGCATACAATATTAGTTACCATAGTGGTATGGGATATTCACCCTTTCAGCTTTTATATGGCTGACAACCTGAGCTACCACCCTTGTTATACTCTATTGTTACCAACAAGGACAATATTCAGCCCTCTGAATATTTGATTGACTGGTTGAATCCCTAATCAAGGTTCAGACTGAGGCCTATGGAGCATCCCTAACCCAAAGAATCAATTAGAATGAGATGGATGACTTGCATAGGTTCACTTTGGTGAGCTTTTCAGTTAGTGATCAAGTTTCTTATTATGATACTTATGGATTTGGTAAACCACATAATTTTGCTTTTTATGGAAAGGACCTTACATTGTACTTGACTGAGTCTCTGCCAAAGCATACACTATTTGAAGCTTGATAAATAGAAAAATAGTTAGATGTGTTTACGCCAAGTTTTTTCCAACCCTACTATAAACCTGATGACCCTTCCATAAAAAGGCCAAGTGATAAATTAAGTCAAGAGAAAAGTGTGGTTTATCAATTGACTCTATTCTTAGATTTTGTAGCAGAGTGATAACACAATCCTAACCATTATTAAATTTTACCCTATAATACATTATAATGAAGTCGACCATGTGATTTCCCATTTGAACCTTTTTCCTGACATAGCAATTCCTTTTCACAATTGCATCTTATGGTAATCAATGATCCTCATTATGAGAGCACTACTGCACTTTGGATGAAGTGATTTAGCTATATATTATTCGCTGGCTCTAAATAAATTTTACTTCATTTGTTGAATTTTATTGTTTATTTGTAAACTATTAGCATAGTCTTACCTATACTAAGATGATCAAGAACTCTACCACCTAGCCATGCTATATGGTAGAGCTAGAGTCAGACCAGCCAACCATAACATGTGCAAGTGGCAATTAAAGGGTCCGCGCGCTCAGCTACACAATTATAAGATTCTAACATTGAAATAATATCTAGGCTGAATTATACCCAATAAAGATAACCAGCATCTGTTTTTAACAGGTTAAGTAGAAGGGTATCTCTATCTTTAGTCTTTCAAGCACCAGTATGGATACGTTTAGTTCTCTTATTAATGTAGTCTGAAAGAAAAAGATACTAAAGTTTAAGCTAAATACTTAGTTCTACAGCTATTATAATAGGTACCAATTACATGGATATGATGTCATAAATTACAAATATAATACATTCAATACTAAAGGATTAGAGCAAATATTCAGTTGATCTTAAATCCTACATCTTAATTAAAAAAGATGATAATGATCATGTGAAAGATGGTAATACTATAAAAATAATCAACTAAGCAGATTAGGGGACTGACTACCAGGTATATATAAGCTTTATAGATTTAGTACTATTTTGCTATATATTTAATATCATCACAAAATCAACCTTAGAAATGCTAAGCCTTTATGTCTGTATTCATGGTTAAGAGCTAAATGACAGATGGCCTCTAAGCTACAAATGCTATAATAACAAAGTCATCAAGCACTCTGATTTTGTTGTCAATTAAGAGTATTCCAAACTCTCTTATACTTGGGAAAGTTCGATCATCAATTGGCATTATGCTGCTAAATAATTGGTGGCTTCCTTTAAAGCTCCAGAGTTGGTTGCAGATTCTGTGGAGTGGTCAAATTATAGCTAGAGATAGATTATTAGATAAAATTTGCGTTACTTTAAGCCTGTTATCTATCGAGCGTTTTTAAATCGATTCCTTCATCAGATTTTAAGTGTTAAATTTACTAAAGTCAATTGATATACTTTTTAAGAAAAAATGCTCCACAGGCTCAAAGGTATACAAATTTTCAGCTTGTCGTTCCGGAACTGTAGAATATACTTAAAACTAGTTAGCTTTGATAGTCTAAGCTGGAACTATCAGCACTTGAGCCTATATAATTGGTATTATAATTAACTAAGTTCTATAAGCAACTAATCCAATAAATAGGCGAGTAATTGGTATCATTTCGAAGTATCTGACTATAATTTTCTTAAGCCATATCAATATTGTAATAATCATTTTGCAAGTTTATAATTTGCTTAACAATTCCGATGTGCCTTATGAGGTATACACTCTTATGGCGATGTATATTTTTGTTAGGCGTATCTTTTTTGATATGGTAATACTCCGGTGGTGAAAAATTTCGCGATATAAATTTTGTTTAGTAATAATAAATGTCCTTAAGCTCGTAATTTAAAGTTATTTTTGAGTATTTCCCAGAAGACCAGAGATACCTTATAGTTGTCCTTATCCTCCAGAAACGTCACAAGATATTCAGATAATGGATCAGCGGCACCAATCCTACCTGATCCTCCGACTTAAGGTTTTTGCTATATCGCTTAAATCGTAATCTAAAAAAGTATTTTTGTGGCTACTAGATAAAGGGTCACCTAGTCCTCATCCTTAATTAAACCTTAATATGTTGTACCTTAAAATCTTGACTGATATCATAGGTTAATTTTCAGCTAACAACTAATGCTGCCATACATAGTTGTAAGAAAGGAAGCCAGTCTAAAATGCCAAAATTGGCTAGTAGCTAGATATCTACCCAATCTACCATCCTATAGTGCAATCCATCGGTCTATATTTATCTTTATGTCCTATAGATGCTTTAAGGATCATGCTAAAAATTATTAATTTCAAACTATAGCATCCAAATAACCCAGAAATCAATCTAATTGCCTTTATCAGATTCTAAAATATGATGTACTTTTAAAATTAAAGTTATACTTTTGGGTGACCTGAAAGATGTAGAGAGCGACAAGGCCAGCTTTGTAGCTCCAAACGGCAATAAAAACTAGGATTGAATAAGGGTTTCATATTTCAGAGTCGCGGAATGGACAAAAGCTTGGGTTAGAAAAGAATGAGGCGATGGAGATGCATCCTTGACAATTTTAAGATCCTGGTTCGTTGGATCGTAGGTGATGGTATAAGTTAAGTAGGGATCATCAATAGTGACATTCTTGACGATAAATTTTAAAACTTGTCTCGCAAATCTCAAGCAAACATTAGGATCCTACCAAATTTAGAAAGGATTGGACCCACAAAATTTAAGAAACTTACCCAATAGCCTTTGGCCCTAACGATCGCAGGGATAGCAAGGGTCTTGAGATGTTCAATTTTACGCAGCTTCCCTTCATCATCGCGGAACCCGACTACGATGTTCGGGATGCCGGCAAGGAACGATTGGGCCCAGAATTTCAAGAGCTTATGTCTAAGCGTAAACAACTCTAACCACGATAAATTACTTCTCAAACATGTTTCTTTGATGCGGGTTATACAGAAGTCGAGTAGTTTTGAGTTCCGCGTAGTTCGGAAATTCGGGAGCGGCTTTATCCAGAATTTCTGAACATTTCGTTAAAATCCCATCTCAAATCTCACCATAATGCAATCTACTTCTGCGCCCATAATCAGCCGGAAATCATCGAGTGAGGACTTGAACACTGAACAATGCTCGTTATGGTTATTTACTATATTATGTAGACGCTCTCGAGCTAGCCTCATTGACTCTTCCTTGTCAGACGGCTTGGGTTTACAGATTGTAGAAAGCGCCTCAAACTTGTATCCCCAATAGCACATCAGTTTTTGCCTTTCAGATCGGTTCCTTTCCTGGGCCTTCTTCTCTTCGGTCTTTATCTCGTTGACGTAAAGAACGTTCTAAAATTTGTGAAAGCGGGTGGAAAAATTTATAAGGAAGCTACCTTAAACCGAGTGGCGCTCAGACTAAAGGCTTCTTTACGATTATACAGCAGACAAAAGATCTTGGTCATAACCCCACGGTACAAGACCTTAAATTATGTAATTTAATTACCCTTTGCATAATTTTAATTACTATAGGTGGGTTGTCGAGGCGTTCAAACTGGGGATGATCGGTTTTAATGAAGTAGTTGAGGAGACCATTCAAATTTTTCAGCCGTGGTAGAATCCCTCTCAACGAAATTGTCGAACCCTTCCGAAAGGTCCGGATAGGCAAGCTCTGCTTCAAGGTAGTACCTCTAATTTTGATTAAGCTCAAAAGCATCTGCTTTTTATCTTCTAGACGAGGAACCCTCGTTTAAGATGATTGAAAAGGGTAAAAATTTGTCGTGCTGGAAAAATTGGTAAAAGCGAGTGAAAAAACTAGCTAATACAAAAGTATAAAAAAATAATAAATAACTTGCGGCGATATAGAAAAAACAGGTCGTGTAGTCAAATTAAAAGGATTTGAAATAATAAAGAAGGCAGGTATGGCCCTTCAAAACCAAGGATATAAGACAAAGCGCTCCCCAAAATGCTAAACCTTACTTACCAACTCTTGGTTTCCTAAAACAAAGTTTCGCGCTGAATCGTAACCAAACGTCCCAATCTCTCTAGGGCGCGAATAGGCTGGTGTTTTTAAAGATGGCGAGGGGAATTGGAGGGCTCCAAAGTGCACCTCGGACGTTTCAGTCTCATTGGTATTCAAAGCATCAGTATCGTTCTTCTGTCGTTTAACAGGCGATGGTTGCGGCTGAGGGCTATACTGGCGTCGTGTCCCGTTTAAAGAATTCATTGATGTTGGGTATAAACGATTTCCGTTTGTATAAAACCAATCCAATCGATTCTGAAATTGCAGTCTGGGAAACGTAACGGCTATCATTCCTTCCTAAAAGACTGTAGATGACGCATTTAAGGGCCTGCCTTAAGATTTTTGCATTCGCATCAGATGGCCAATTAAACATCCGAATAAATTATCAAGTGACTTAAGTCATAATTTCCTTACATCTGAAATCAGAGGACCAATCTAGGCAAAATTTTGGCGCTATATATTTATTTTTAGCATTAGCATTATTACCTGACTGAAAAGAAGGGTTAAGTTTTAGAATATAAAGCATGCCTTTTAGTAATAAAGCTAAGTTCCCTCATAGAGAGTTAAAATGTAAAATTTTTGATAGTTTTCTAGTAAAATAATCATAATCCTGCATCAATTGCTATATTAATAATTTTAAATGTATATAAGTTAAAAGATACTATTGTAAAAAAGTATAAGATTCATATATGTTATCACTTAGATTTGCTTTTTGAAATCTAGCATTCATTTTATCCTAGAATAGATAGCAACATCTGTTCAGGCGATATGAATCTGAATAGTAAAAACGCGTATATTTAATAGCATTTTGGTTATATAAGCACATGTAGATTTTCAGTGGCTAAATTTTTAAAAGATCATAAGACTGATCTTAATGTTTCATTGTGGGTATAGATTAAACTATTGAGGTCAAAATCTAAAAGATAAAGTGAAAGTAAAACATAATATGAATATCAATTCCTTTAAAACTCAAAAAAATATTAGCTAAAACTAAAACTACAACTTTAAATTTACGAGACATATAGCTATCAAAGCATATACCATAGATGTGACCATCTTAACCCTTTCACTGATTTTCAAAAAACCTTTATTTTTTGGCCCTTATATACCAAAATTTTCTTACCAATGTTTACACTTTTTATAATTACTTTGGTCCTTGTCTATAGCATATTTATTCAGTAGATTTTATAATAAAAAGATATAATCCTTATTTCTATAGATACATATATGCATTTCTAGATTTACATAACCCTCATTTTCTGGATGCATATATGTATTTTTAAATTTACATAAAACTCATTTTTTGGATTCGTATATGCATTTTTTAGATTTTTTATACCCCCATTTTTGGATACATATTTATTTAATATTATTGAAAGGGTTAGGAGGTGAAAATAAAGAGTCAAAATATCTATGATATACTGCACTATAAACTGGACGCAGCCCTGCTTGAGCATTGCTATAACAAAGGCATAAGGGGCAGATAATCATTTAGCAAGGCTTCCAAAATGCTAAGCACTATACTGGAATCCCTCTTAGTATTGATATCAAATAAAACAGTAACTTAATTTTAGTTTAAAAATAGATAACAATCTTAAACATGAACACAACTTATACATTTTTAAGCAAAGTAATAATTCTCATAAAGCAGTTGCAGAAGAGACACATCAATTTTTAGTTACCCTACTATCATTAAGATAGCTAATGATCATATTAGGCTTTTTAATTTTAATTTATCACCAACCACAAGAGGACACATAATACTAAGGGATAGCCATCCTAATAAATCAGCAAAGTGAGGAACTAGGGTAGTGTGATAAAATTAAATATAACAAAATAAATCCCCTATAATCAAGCACAAGGATGAGGTGGAAGCAAACGTATGTTTAGTCAAAGTAGCTTTATAAGGTGAAGATGACTCCTGGGATAACAACTTTATTAGTACATATGGTTTTAGGTCGTTGATATGTAATGAACAGAAGCTAAGAAATGCTCAAAAGAGTGAGTAGAAAGAGGTCTAGAATAACTATTGAGAGACCCCAAAGAAATTTAATATTTCAATAGTAAGATAAGTGGCATAGGTGGCAGAAAAACTGGGAGGTCTTAATCAGGGAATGCAGAGTAATATGAAAGAGTGTTACTTTTTATAAAATAAAAATATTTAGAAGGTGTAATTCTTATGAAGCAACCCGGTGGCTTAATTGGGAGGAATTCCTATTTTGTAACAAGAAGGTGTGCCAAATGAGGTTTTCCCTCAACATCACATTGTCCTGACCTTTTGTAATATAGGACAAGCTGGTGTGGATGGAGAAGGAAGTGAGGAAGTGTTGGTTCTGGGTAGGCCACAGGGTGGGTTGAGACTGAATCAAGTTGATGGTTGGGACTTGCATCAGGGGTGGGATCAAACAAGGCATTGGTGAAATGGGTGAATTTGAGGTTTGAGTTGGATTCAAGTCAGAACTGCACCAAGTCATGGGTGTAGTGGTTTGGCCAGCAGGGAATTCTATTAGACCTAATATGATGGGAGTTTGATTATGGAATATTTAAAGGACGAGTGTAAGGCATGACAGAGGAGTCTGAACTATTATAGCAGCAGAGGGCTATGGGGAAAGGGACCTGGGAACTGGAGGTTCTTTAGTTCTGCTTCCTATTAACCTTCCTACTATATACAATAAGGCAGCTAGCTTAAGGCCTCAATTATATTATCATTGACTTTTGGGTTCACATTGGTATATTTAGATTATAGTTGACATGTTTGGCATTCAAAATGCAGGAGACAGACCTTGAGAGTGAGTTTGGGAGGGCTATTGTCTTCTTATACACCCTGTCTTGGAGTCAGGGCATGTTACTCAGGGTAATTATACTTGCAACTGTCCTCCAAAGGGTGTTCATCCACAGCTCCTGTAGCACATGCACTAGAAGAATGGTCTCGGGAACCCTAGCTGTCCTTTGGTCCTTGACTTGGGTCCTGCTTCCTAATTCATCTTTGGCTCATTGGGAGGAGCCAGTGCATCACATTAAACAGAAATCATTTACTTTCCTGTCATTGTGATGGCGAGAAAAAGAGGATCCAGGAGCAGTTGTGGATCCTGTGCGGTATTACCATACTGCAACACTTTTGATGGTGATATCTCTGGTGGCGTTTTTGCCTCACAAGATATACTGGGTGCTAGAGTGTGTCCCAAATTGGTAGTAAAGTGTTAGAACTGATGAAGGCTAGAGAAAGCATTCCATCAGTGCTGAGTTCAGAGGAGTTGGAGCTTATCTTTCAGACGTTTGGCCAGGTTCAGTTTTAGGGGTTGTTGGCAAAGGTGGCATGGGTGAGTATCTGTTCGCCTTACAATTGATCCAAGCTTTGACGACCTTACCAGTCAATCAGTCAAACTAGATACAAGAACTTTTGAAGGAGCAGGTGGGGTTGCCAGGCTCAGCGAAGGAGTGTTTGTATTGGATTGACTGGGTGAAATGTCTGGATGAGGAGCAAGATTAAGCCTGGTTGGCGTTGATGCAGTGAGGTCAGGGAAGGAAAACCATGGAGGAATATGGTCAGATGTTCCATGCGCTGGCAAAAGCAGCAAAGGCGCCAGAGTCCCAGCTTCCTCGCATGTTCCATCAAAATTTGCAGGCTGATTGTTGTTGGCAAGGGTGGCGGTGTGACCTTCAGTGACGTTTGAGAAAGAGGTGACCTTGAACTTGCAGGTGGAGTGGCAGTTGAGCTTGGTGCAGGCTCTTTGGAGTATGTGCGGTCCCAAGGGGGTTTTCAAAGTCATGATGTAGTGAGACAGGCAGATTTGGAGCCAGTGCGCAGAACCAAGGGGTTTAGTTAAGTGGAGGAAGAAGGGAAGAGTCAGAGGAAGTCTGGAAAGAGGTAAGGTGAAGTGCCAGAGTCAGCGATTCTTGTGGAAACCCCCATTCATGTTCCTGGAGTCCAGAAGAAGAATGCTCACTACTTTTTCTGCATGAAGCTGTTATTTCAGTGTCCCAGAATAAACCGCCTACTTTGCTTTATTCATATTTTTTACCAATGGAGATGTGGGAAGGTCCTGGAGAGGAGAAGTGCTGGAAGGTCCTGGCCCTGGTGGACACTGGGGATAGTAAGAATTATGTGGATGAATAGTGGGAAAGAAGATGTTGATTTCCATTACAGGAGGGTGGATTCATGTTATTGGTGGATGCCGCCAAGAGGACTGAGGTATGGTGGATGTGTCAGGACCATGGGTGTATTACCTCATATCCTTTAGATTTTTAGGCCAGAAGATCTGAAGTTTCAGAGTGTTGTATTTTGCTTATTTGTGCTTCTCTTGGTCAAAAAGTCTTTTTTACAAATACTATATCTGAATAAGAAATTCTATAAAAAAATCAATTTTAACTGAAAATTGTGAAAAGAGGAAAAAGCGTAAAGTTTATTATTTGATACTTGCTTTTTAAGGGAAGTCAAGGGATTTGATCAGGGACCATCTAAGCCGTCCAAGCCTAGATCTAATAGATAAACCAATTAGGGGTTTGGTACAAGCCCCAATTGATTTGGTTGATCTGATAAAGCTCGCCTAATAGCTCAGTTTTAAACTCCTACATTGGGTGATTTCAAGGGAGCAGGATTCTGGCAAGTAAGTCAAGATTGATTACCAATTGTGGTCATAGTAAACGTTTGTCAGACATGATGCCTGACTGAAGTTTAGGCTCATAAGTCAAATCAGGATAGATTGCTGAACTCAGTAGCTGTAAATTTTCATTGGGGATTATCCCCAACTGAATTGTGGGCCTTGAGGTCAATTCAGGACCAATTCCCATCTCTCAATGTATCTGAACCTGTCATTCAGGTGGGAATCCCAACAATACCCCCTCTAGGTCTTGGCGTATGGGGGAAAAAGGATGGAGAAGGCAACTATATATGTGATTGACAACTGTGCTCTGAACAACCTCTACAAATGAGTGTTTGTTGCCCTGTCTATATATGACTCAATAGGCCCTGACCAGTTAGTACCCAGTTGATATCACAACCTCCAGGCTAGTGATGGTAATATCAGATGAAGTCACCTGGTTGGAAAGAGTGTAGGAGATCATGCTTTCATTAAACTGAGCAGTTTCTCTACTGGTTGTGGCAGGCAGGTTTTTGGCAGCCAGTGCTTGAAGCTTTATGATTTCATTTGCAATACTTTGCATAAAGACCTCAGATGCTTCAGGAGAAGCTTGATCAAGCATCACCTGGACTTTGGAAGGCAGATGGGGATTTCTGCCATACAACGCTTGAAATGCTGACATCATAATAGTCTGATGGTAGCTGATCTGATAGGCCAGGATTGCACTAGGAGAATATTGGGTACAATGAATGGGGTCAGTCATAGCCATTTTTTAGGGTTGCAGTTAGAGTGTCATTTAACCATTCTACCATTCCATTGGTTGCATAATGATAGGGGTTGGATAATACTGAAGTGGTTCACATCAGGTTGTCTAAATCTTTCACTAACTGTCAAGCTCTGAGGATTGCTCGCTTGAAAATTGGCATCCTGCACGCTTATTTGGGATGAAGTTCCACTGGACGATCCTTGATATGGCCAGTGGCATATAGTATATTCAACGTTTGGAAACTTACTAGGATTAGTAAATAGTCCTGACACTTCTGGTTAATTTTGGGTGTAAAGTTTCTTAAAGTACTCAGGAACATCTTCTGAGGCAGGTTTCAATACAAGCTGTGCTTTCAGCTTGCTGACACTTCTCCAAAGGTAATACTCTGCTAAAACCAAGAAGATGATAAAATAAAATATCTTTTATTATAGGGTATCTATTTGATAATCAGTCATTAGGCCAGGTGCTGGTATTTATACCTCTAGGGAATCTCCTGGCCACATTCAAGCACAAAATTTCAACAGATATTTACCACCTCAGTTTGGCCCTTGAACTGATACAACTGAGAACTTTTCTTAGGTTTATTGGTGGCAAAATACTCTCAAAATTGGAAGGATTATAGGGACAAAAATTGTGATAAAACATTCAAAATGTCCTAGAATCTTCTTGATTTGAGTTTCATCATACTGCTGATGAAATACACCTTCTGTGAAATTCTTGCATTGATTAAAGTAGATGACGTACCCCTAATTAGGATGTTGACATGCCTCTCTCTCAATAGCACTAGGTACTCCCCTTCAGGCGGTCCATGTGCAAGTACTATTGTGCCAATTATGTGGATTGACATATAAATTTTGCCCTAAAGTGGGAAATTGATTACGTTTTTTTGTTTGTTTGATGGTCCATGGGACATTTAAACGTTAACTTTGGGTTGGTCTCAAACAACTTTGTATAGTAGTTGTTTGATTGTATTCCCAATAATTGGGACCAATTGCTGAGATTTGATGCATAGGAAATCAGCCATAATATGTGAGCATATTCGGCCCAAGCATTTTGATAAAATACTTGATTGAATTGACATTGAAATTCCTGGCCCAAATTATAAAATTGCAATAGGCTTTTAGGTGAGAGTATAGGTGTTAGCTCAAGCGTTGAAAGGATAACTGGCCCAATCTGATGGGTGTCAAAGGTTTATTTTTGAGTCAACCAACAAAATCTGACATTTCCCCCATCTTGATTTAAACATAAGCCCTAATATTCCTGATTAGCCTTTTTTGGTGTGTTATCATCAGCCTAAACGTCTGATGAGCATGGAGTTGGGTTTTCTTTTTGGTAACTTTGGCCCATACACCCAATGCGTCTAAAGTATGATCTTCTTATTGTTAATTTCAGCCCAAATGCCCATCAAGTCTGAAGTTGGGTCCTCTCCCCAACCTCAAGTGCAAAATATAGTATTAATTAGAATAAAACTATTATAAATATCTTTTTGGTTTTTGTTTTGTTTTTATTTTGTTTTGTTTTTTAGCACTAGTGTTGCCCAACCCAAAAGGGGAGCTGCCACGCATCTTTATTTGCAAATGGGCCAAAAAAAGGGATTATCATAAATTGAAAAATTCCTAATATAGCCCCTAGGTTATCGGCCTAGCAAGCCATATCAGATGGCGAGGAAGCTTTGGGGAAACTTTTGTGTGGCGCCCGCTTTAGCTGGCAGACCATGGCAGACAACATTGGGGTAGGGGCATCAGCGACATGAGGCATAAGGATGCATAGTTGTGGGTTTTCTTAGTTATGAGGCTGGCAGTTTCCATCACCTCAACGTATTGAGCAAGTTGATGCTCAGCAAAAGTGATGAGAGCTTGCACACAAGTAAATGACTTGATGCGCCATTGGGTTTGGGTATAGTTGGAATTCAAAAAGAGAGGTTTTTGCTGCGTCAATGCAAGTGCAGCTCGCACCAAAAGCGAGCTCCTCAATTTCATATTTAGCATCCTCATCGAAATTGGAAGGTAAATTTGGGATGGGAATACCCTCAACTAGGGGTTCCATCACCCCATGGAGATGCTAATGGAGGAGGGTGTTGGCAGGGGCAGCTGCGGCTTCCACTGCCATTTTTATTTTTTGTTTTTTGTTTTTTTTTCTTTTTTTACTTTTTTTCCTTAATCAGCCCGCTTATTAAACTTTCTTAGGAATTTTGTATGGACTTGGTTGTATATATGGCTGGTCCTAATATCCTTCATTGTGTATATGAACTTAGATGTTTCCTCAATCACTTCAAATGGCCTAACCCTGATGCTATCTAACTTTTGCAATCATCCCAATCTGTGGATGTTGCAAAATAGAACTTCGTCATTAACTTTGAATTTGGCCAATGTAAAGCAATTCTCTAAGTCCTTTTGATGTCAGGCCTTTTTCTCAGCAAAACTGTCGTTGAAGGCTTGAGCTTGTAGTTTTTTATAGCATCTGCAAGCTTCTCAACTTACTGAGTATAAGTGTTTTTGTCAGGATCCTCCAGGGCCAAATATGACAGCGTTAGTAGGACCAAGTGTCTACCATATAATACTTGAAATGGAGACATCCTGGTTGATGCATGGTAGGAGATGTTTTAGGCGAAGACTGCTGAACTTAGATAAGTATCCATTTGGATGGTTTGGCCAATATTAATTTCTGGATAATTTTCAACTATTTCCCATTTGTGCGCTCAACATTCCCATCAGTTTTGAGGTAATAGGGAGCAGAAAGCACACCTTATACTCCCATTAGTTGGTTGAGCCTGACAAGGACATTGGAGGTAAAGTTGATTCCGTTATCAGTCAGAATAACCTGAGGATATCCATGTTTGTGGAAGATGTTTTCAAGGACGAACTTGGCGGTAGTTGACGCAACAGCTTCCTGAATGGCCTTGGCCTCAACCCATTTGGTCAAGTGGTCAATGACTACGATTATGTACATGGCCTTCATATTGCTTGTTGGAAGTGGGCCAACAACATCAATAGATACAGTGTGCCAGGCAAAGTTAGGCGGAACAAGCTGGTAAGATGTGCTTCTTTGGAACAGTTTTTCGCCTTGGCACACTGCACAGCATTCCAGCGTTTCCTGGATGCTAAAATTCATTGACTCCGATGAGTAGAATTGCTTCAGATGCTCTTTCATCTTCTTGAAACCGCCATGCCCTATGGCCTTATGCACTGCCATTATTAGGTCTTTTTGGGCCGATGGTCTTGGAAAAATAAACTTTTTGTCCTCAACGATCTTGTAAAGTGTCCCATTTTTGACAGTTGTATTTTTTCAGATCCAATAGTATTTTTTTGAACTTATTTGGGTTCATCTTGATATTCTATGCTGATCATTTTCATAAACAACTCATCAGCAGCCCAACTAAGTGTTGCAATGGTGGGTAGTCAGGATAGACAGTCAGCATTTTGGCGTTTTGCACCAGCTCGATGCTCAATGGTGTAGTCATAAGCTTTAAGCTTTAATGCCCAGCGGGCTAATCAGCCCTCAGGTTCTCTTAAGTTGTTTAACCATCCCAGGGAAGCATGATTGGTAACAACTTTGAAATGAGTGTCATGAAGGTAGACCTGTAATTGCTTGCAAGCATATATGACAGCTATACATTCTTGTTCCAACACTGTGTAGTTCCTTTAATGAACGTTTGAGGTCAGACTTGTAAAGGCAACTGGATGTTCATCACCATCTTCTCCAACTTGGGATAACACGGCCCTCACTGCTGTTTAAAATGCATCAGTTTGGATGATAAATTCACAATCAAAGTCTGGGTATTGAAGAACAGGTGCGCCTAATAGGGCCAATCAAAGTTGGCCAAATGCTTTTTGGCAAGCTGGAGTCCAGTAATCTGGGACTTTATCTTTAAGCAGATAGAAAAGTGAATCTTCAAGTTGTGCGAAGTCAGCAATAGATTGGTGATAGTACCCAATCATGCCTAGGAATACTTGAATATTGAGCTTGGATTTGGGCCATTTCATTTTGGAGATGGCATCCAGCTTATAGTGTTGGGGCCAAAGACCCAATTTATCAATCACAAATCCAAAACATCCCATTATTCTTTCATAAAATGACATTTTCTGGGCTTGATTTCTAAGTTTGCAGCAGCTAGCCTTCTGAAAACCTCCTCTAAGTGTTCCAGGTGGTCGTGAAAAGTGCAGCTGAAAACATTGATATTATTAAGGTACACTAGTGCACATGACAATTTCAAATCTCCCAGGATTGTGTCCATTGCCCATTGGTATGTAGCTATGGCATTGCAGAGCCCTTGAGGCATCCTTGTCAGCTGGAATAGGCCCACTTGGGTTATAATTGCACATTTCTCGCGCTCCTCTTTGGGAAGATCTATTTGCCAATATCCTCTGATAAAGTCCATTGCTGAGAAGAACTTCACGCCCCCTAGCCTATCCAAGGCATCATCAATTCATGGCAGTGGTATGAGTACTTCTTTGTGATGTTTAACTTCCAATAATCAATGACTACGCAGTTGCTTCCATCCTTTTTCTTCACTATTAAAATTGGTGCTGCCAGGGGTGGAAGGCGAGTCAGTAAGGGCGTACGGCTACCAACCTGAAAGTTGCAGGTTTTATTCCCATCCTTTGCACATCGATTGGGGTGCCAGCCAAAGGAAGCTATTGGCGGTTAGTAGGTCTAATAACACGAAAACCTTACCCATGACGTAACCAGAAAAATTTGAGTCCCAATCTGGAGGTGGAAAAACTTTCTTTGAAGGAGTTGACCCTGTTCAGGTTTCATGTCATTTCTTTCTTTCAGTAATGCCTGTCCCCTGGTCAGCTTGCCTCAGTTAGATAAAAATTGGTGCTGCACATGAACTTTTTGAAGGAATAATATGCCATGATCGAGGAGTTCCTTAATCTCCTTGGTTACAGCTTCTTCTGATGATTTTGAGAATCTAATTAGGCATAATCAAATAGGTTTATGATCCCCAATATCAATTTTGTGGATGACACCCTTAGCACATCCCAAGTCAAAATCATCTTGTGCAAATATTTCCTGATATTTAAAGAATAACTCCTGAGCTTGGACTTTCTTAGTGTCAGGTTGCTTAAATCGGCCATAGGGACAACATTATTTATGTTGAGTAGGTCCTTATTGGGGATCCCTAATTCAACAAAAGTTCCAAACTCATGGAGTGAGTGAATTTCCATAGTAGGGAACAGATGAAGAAAAGTGATTTTTTGATGTTACTTGATGGAGATGAGCCAATTTTACAGGCTTGCACATAAGATGTGTATTTCTCCATAGCCTGCAATGATAATACCAGGGGCAATGTTTGGTTTAAATTGAGGTTTTAACCATGGTTGATATACTTCACCATAAAGTTTTTCCAGGATATTAATTTTAGTCCCATTGGGATAGTTACTTGTTCTCTGGATGGTATAGTGATGGTCTGATTTGATCGAAGTGAAATGTCATTTGACTCATTGATCTGCGTGGAAAGTGGTTTTATCTTTGACCATGGTTTGAAATACTCAATTGGAACGACTCCATCTTTGTAGGACAGATTTATGAATAGGCTGGGTTTCTTTTTCTCAACTGCCTTATCCAGGTTATAATAAAGTGGAATGGTCTGGCCAAGAATGGTGAGAGTGTTGTCCTTATGATTGGTAACAACTCCATATCTTCTTAGGAAATTAGTCCCAATTAGGATATCATAGTTTTTATCTGGCAATACTATAGCAGGTGCTGTTACTAAGAGAGCTGAATCTGAGAGGAGGGTACTGTAGACGCCCAGCGATTTAGTTGTATGTGCTCCAGCTGTTCCATATTCCTGACAATGGGCAACATTAGGTGCAATTTTCAGTTTTTTAACTAAATTTGTACTGACTACATTGATAGTAGTGCCACTATTGACAATGGCCCAAACTCACACTTTGGATACTGCTATGTCCACATAAGTACATTCAGAGTAGTTTTCAGAGGTATTTATTATATTTAAATTTTATTTGAGGTGGGCTGACCTGGGGACAATACTGCACCAATTGAGGGGAAATTGAATGAATGGGAAAGGAGGATAAAATCTGGAAAACCTCCATGTGCAGCGTATGATAGGCCAGGAACTCCATGGACCGCCTTTGCTATTTGCTATCTTGGTTTGGGGCATTGGTGCACAACGCCAACACAGTCATAGTTGTCCCCTACCCAAAGTTCCTCTACTGGAATCGAACTCAGGGAGGCAGCAGTAGAGGTCCCTATTCTACCACTGGGGTATCCTCCCCTTGGTATTTATTATATGAATGCTGTGATTACTGCCCGATTCCAGGTGTGATTTTAGGCTTGAGCAAATACCCAGGAAGTTTTCTGCTAAGGTCTTTACGGGAATAGCTACTTTAATGTTGTTAAACTTAGGTAGGGCGGCCAGACATATGGGTTGGAGGTCTAAACCCTGATCAATAATCTGCTTTGTGTAAGTTTTTGATACTTCTTCTCGGGCTTTTTTTGGTAATTTCAAGGGTTTAGTTGCTTTTGCTGTGGCCTGAGAAGTGACCATCATGACATCATTACCCCCAACATGGTGGAGGCTATCTTTAGCAACATCTTCAGCCCTAAAGAGCTCATCATGGTCAGGTGGAATGGTTTGAAAATTGGTGGAATTAAAGCATTCCGCCTCTACTCCACCTGAATTTTCCCTCCTCACTGTTGTTGTTGCTTTCTAGAGCAAAGTTGACCCAGGCTTTTTTGTTGGACTGTCTGTAGCATTGTCTAGCAAAATGTCTTTGTTGACCACAGTTGTGGCATGTAATCAGCTTTTTGCTGCTTTTTCTCAAATTTTGGTTTGTATTTTGGAAATTTTTCCTCTGGTTGGACATAATGTTGCTTTTTGGGCCTAAAAATCGGGATTTTTGCTGATCTTTGGCACGATTAGAATTGTTGAAATTATAGGAACAACTTCTTAAGTAATTGGTAAGATCTTGGATTTCCAAGCTTCGATTGAATGCAGGCAACATGGCATTGTGCAGTTGATGGAAGGGCATAATCACGTGCTCCATTGCAATCTTGGCGTCAAACTTATCTATAGCATTGCACCCTCGCAGAACTTGTGCCTCATAAAAGAATATATCCGCAACGTCCTTAATAGTCTCATTCAGCTATAATTCAATATTAAGGAGCTCTCTTTTGGGTTCTTAATTTCTCAGGCCCTCCAAACTGTTTTGTTATTGCAATTTTGGCATCCATATAGGACCAATCGTTGCCCAAATAGGGTATAACGAGGTCACAGCTATGGGCATTGAGTGCGTTAATCAGTACTTATCCTTTTGCATGGTCTGATGCTCCTCTTATTGCTTTTTCAGATAACTGATGAAATATTGACCATTTCCATCCTTATCAAACTTTGGTAAATTCAATGGTTTGAAGTCATCTCGCCCTGTTTTGAGCATAGGAGGTGTAATTCTTCTTGAACGTCTTGGTGTATCATTGCCCATAATCGGCCCTCTTTCCTGTTGGAAAGTATCTGGAGTCAGGATTAATGCTAGGACTCTAGGCATAGAATGGATGTTTGAAATATCAGTTTCTGCATCGTTGTCAGCTTCTGATGATTCAACTTCATGGTATTGCTTCAAACTACTGGAGTCTAACGCCTGGATTCAGCACTTAGTTACTTTTCAAGGCTGTTCTTTTTGGCCGAATAATCAGAGCTTTTTCCTATTTCTTTTATGTCAAAATTGGGTGAGCACTGGCAGCTTTGCTTTTTGTGGATTTGAATTCTTTTTTAAGGTTGTTGTACTCCTCTTTAGATAAGGCTTGATTGGTTGTTATGCTTTTTAAATCTTTATCATATTGTATACTCAGGAATTTGCAGTTTATAATTGCATTCTGAGTTCCCAATTTTCCTGAGTAATTTCAGTATTTCTGGCCTGCAATATCGACACCACAGTCCAAAGCTTAGAAAATTCCTCTTTGATCTGGGCATCCTCTTCTTCCCTATTTGGGACGACTGGTTTTGCTGCAAGGTCCTTGGAGTTTTTGTTTATAGTATCCAGATCATCCCAAACATGCTTTTCAAAGTCATCAACTTTTACATTTAAACCAGGTGATTTCTTTAGCCCAAAGTGGCATGTATGGTAAGTCGCTCTGATTGAGACAATAGGTAATCCAAATGGCTTTCCAGTTTCTGACAGCGGTTATTTATAGTTTTTACCCATTTTTGTGATGACCCATGGTGGGCCAGAAATTCTGTGGCTATCTTCGGGACTCCTTCTTTCAGAAGCTGCTTGAGGGTGTTTAATCTCCCATGAGCTTCATTGCCAAGTCCCATATTATCAACAATTGCCTTTCAGACTTCAGCAAAACTGGAATTTAAATTTGTCCAGTAGGGCATTTCAGGAGAATGTTCCTCCCCTTGCACAAGATAGATTTCCATGATTTCCAGATTTTTTATAGCAATGATTCACTGGGTATGCTTAATTGAGGGTTGAACAAAGTTAACCAGGAATTCGTTAGTTGCTTTACTGTCTGTGAGACGTTTGGTAAGAGATGCTATGGTTGCATCGCAGTACTTCATATATATCTCCATCTTGAGCGCATGATCCCCGAGGTATTAGAACAGGCCGAAGAAGGGATTTATTTGTGAAGTACCAATCCTAAAACCCTGATATAGGGTTTCAGCATAGCTTTTACGCTTGAATATGTAAGATCAATCGAGCTGGTTGTGTCTGCATGAGCTCCTCCCACTGTGATAAGATCCAGGGATTAGGAGGTACCCGCTTCAAAGCCTTGACAGCTGGTATTAAAATAATCTAAGATTTCTTTTTCACTAGTTTCCATCTCATTGTCACCTTATTATCTGGCAGATTCTTGTCAGGAATTGGTTATGAAAAATCCTTTCTCAGAGAGTGTCAACGTTTTTAAGTGAGCACCAGTTGTCAAGTACCAAGGATTGCTCTCTAGAAAATTGGTATCCTGCACGCTTATTCAGGATGAAGTTCCACTGGACAATCCTCAATATGGACAGTGGCTTATGGTATATTCACCGTTTGGAAACTTACTAGGCCTAATAAAATAGCCCTGACACTTCTGAACACTTTCAGGTGTAAATTTTCTCAAAGTACTCAGGAACATCTTCTGAGGCAGGTTTCAATACAAGCTGTGCTTTCAGCTTGCTGACACTTCTCCAAAGGTAATACTTTGCTAAAACCAAGAAGAGGATAAAATAAAATATCTTTTATTATAGGGTGTCTATTTGATAATCAGTCATTAGGCCAGGCGCCAGTATTTATACCTCTAGGGCATCTCCTGGCCACATTCAAGCACAAAATTTCAACAGATATTTACCACCTCAGTTTGGCCCTTGAACTGATACAACTGAGAACTTTTCTTGGGTTTATTGGTGGCAAAATACTCTCAAAATTGGGAGGATTATAGGGACAAAAATTGTGATAAAACATGCAAAATGTCCTAGATTCTTCTTGATTTGAGTTTCATCATACTGCTGACGAAATACACCTTCTGTGAAATTCTTGCATTGATTAAAGTAGATGACGTACCCCCAATTGGGATGTTGGCATGCCTCTCTCTCAATAGCACTAGGTACTCCCCTTCAGGTGGTCCATGTGCAAGTGATATCATGCCAATTACATGGATTGACATACAAATTTCACTCTAGGTAAGAAATTGATTACATTTTTTATTTGTCTGATGGTCCATGGGACTTTTAGATGTTAGCCTTGGGTTGGTCCCGAACAATTTTTTATACAAGTTGTTTGATTGTATTCCCAATAATTGGGACCAATTGCTGAGATTTGATGCATAGGAAATCAGCCATAATATGAGAGCATATTCAGCTTGAGCGTATTGATAAAATACTTGATAGAAAGGACATTGAGATATTCAGCCCAAAATATATATTTGCAATAGGCTTTGAGGTGAGAGTATAGGTGTTATCTCAAGCGTTAAAAAGATAATTGGCCCAATCTGATGGTTGTCAAAGGTTTATTTTTCAAGTCAACCACCAGAATCTGACACTAACATCAAGCAGAAATTTTGTCCATTATCATAGAATGACATTAGGGCACCCATGCTGGGTGATAATCCTATTATACAAAAATGTGGCGGTGGCTTTTACCATAGCAGAGTGGAGCAATAAGGCTTCAATTCACTTTGTTAGATTTTTACAGCTAGTATAAGGAACTGATGTCCATTGGAAGCTTGAGGAAGAGGTCTCACAACATCAATGCAAATAGTATGGAATGGTTCACATGGTGGGACCACTGGATGTTGAGAGTGGGGATTAGGTTCAGCCTGGCTTTTGCATACCAAACAGGATTCCAATACATCCTGGATAAAAACAAGCATTTCTTCCCAATAATATTAGTTTTAAGCCATTGATAGTTTTTCCAAATCCTCCCATGGTCAACTTGCTGATGTCCCATAAAATGATGTCAGTTCATGCCAATGGTCTTACATAAGGCACCCATCACTTAGACACGAGTTTACACAATTGTCCGTTCTTGATTTGTAGATTTGCCAATCTTTTCGTTAATTCCTGCTGGAGGGTCAGAGATTCGTTCTTCCATAACTGTGGTTAGGTTAGGAGGTCATAAAGTCGATCCTCTTCAGGGGCAGTTATAGTTAAGATAGGAAGCTGAGATAAGCAATCCACATTTTGGTGAATTGTCCCTGGTTGGTGGAAAATAGATAAATCATAATTTTGAAGTTTTAACGACCATCAGGCTAATCTCCCATCAGGGTCCTTTATTTTCTGTAGCCAAAGTAAGTAAGCATGATATGTTATAATGGTAAAAAGCTTCCCATATAAATAAGGTTGGAAATTCTTAATGGCTAGTAAGACCGCCAAGCATTTGTGTTCTGTAACGCTATATTTAGGTTTGGCTTTACCTAAGGTCTTGCTGTAATAGGCGATAGGATGTTCCACTAAGTTTTCATCATGCTGAGATAGTATGGCCCCTATAACAATATCGCTGGCATCAGTAAAGAGGAGGAAGGTTTATCCAAATTTGGATGAATAAGTACTGATGAGAGAGAGAGATGCATAACAGGTCAAAAGCCTTTTGTTGTTCTTTTTACATTAAAAGGGTATTCCTTTCTTTAGTATATAAACCAGAGGCTTAGAGGTGTCTGCAAAATGTGGGATATATTGGCGATAATAGCCCACCATTCTGAGGAAAACTTGTACATCTCGTAGGTATTTAGGAGGGTCATTTTAGAAATAGCCAAGACCTTAACATCCATTGAGGATATTCCGTCTTTGTTGACCTTATGACCTAAAAAGTCCATCTCATTCTGGAAGAAAGAGAATTTTGACAGCTTTAGTTTTAACGAAGATTGTAGTAATTGCTGAAAGACTTTCCTGAGGTGATCTAGGTGTTCAGTAAAGGTCCTGAAAAAACGGTAATATCATCAAAAAATACTAGTACGCAGGAGCATTTTAAATCGCTTATTATTTCATCCATGTCGCGTTGGAAGGTAACAGGGGCATTACATAACACCTGAGGCATTCAAGTGGGCTTTAATAGTCCTTCACTTGTGACGAGAGTGCATTTTGCCCAATCTTTGGGTGACAAATCTACTTGACAGTATCCACTGGTGAGATCCATAACGGAGAAATAGTGGGACCCCAACATTAAGCATAAAGAGTCATCTGTATGCGGCAGGGGTAGCTACTTAAGTGAGTGATAGAGTTGAGGCGGCAATAATCCATAACAACCCAATGACTGCCATCATTTTTAAATTAATAATAGTCAGGAAGCCCATGGACCTTTGGAAGGCACCAGTAACCCAGCCTCCAATAGTTGCTGTAACTCTAAGGCTACTTGAGCTTCCAAAACTTTGGATTTTTGATATGGTCAGGATTTAAATGGGAGGTAATTCTCTGTTTCAATTCAATGTATTACCCAGAAATTTTCTATAGTCACTTGGTCCCAAGCAAAAAATCGCCATATTCCTCAAGGAGGTGTTTAACATCTTGGCGTTCGTTTGGGGTAAGATTATCTCTAATTCTACTTTCAACCAAAGATATGGTGGGTGGGGGATTGAATTCTAAATCCTGTAATAAGCCAAAGCAACTCACATTGGCAATATTCTAGATGGGACAGAGTTTTGCATAAGTTATAGGGGCTTAGGGACTTAAAGAGTTTTAGTGGATAACTTCCCTAATAGAATTTAGATAGATTTTCCATAGGCTGGGTCCAAAATCCCTGGGCAGGTCAGTGCTTCCTTTATTGAAGGGTTGGGGTGTCCACTAAGCTCCAATATTTAATCAAGAGGGGTAGGAATCTTAATCACCATATCCACAATAACTTGTGAGCCCAAGGGTATTGTAATATAATGTGGGTAATACAGAGGGATCCCCTCTACAGCATCCACAGCCTCTGGGGGTAACTTAGTTTTTCCCATAATATTTGGTACTCGATTTTGCAGATGGATGATGGGTATTCAATGAAACACGTTCATTTTTAGGGGCTCCTTTACCTTTGGCAGAGAGTTCAAATATTAACATAATCTGATACCCTAGTAGGGATAGGTATTTTACCTTGTGGTTGATGATGCAGTTAAACTCCCGCATCAATTGGACCACAATAAGAAACTCGTAGTTATCATTTTCTAGCACAACAGCAGGAGCAGTAATTAATAACTTCCCAAAATTAATGGGTAAAGCAGAGTAGGCTCCTATTGCCTTAGTAGACTGGATACAGCTATCCCATATTTGGCTTTGTGAATCAAATTGGGAGCCATTTTTATCTTTTGGATAAGTCAGGATAAAATAACGTTAACTGGAGAACCAGTGGCAATTATCGCCAGGACTTTAACCTAATGTAAAACTACTTTGACCTGAACCGCTGACAATCAAATTAGGGGTTAATAGCTAATAGAATGTCCTTAGGGGTTTGCAGTGAAGCAAGCAGAGGATTCTGCTGTGGCCAAGCTTGGAGTTGTTTAATACATATAAAAGTTTTATCTGTCGATGCTTGGCTTTCTATGGAAGAACTGACCACCAAAATTTGTTTGGGTAACTGACCAACATAGAAGTAAGAAAGCTGGAGGTTTTTATTTCCTTGAATAGGCAAAGGGACTTCAACTTCTGACGGGGCAGCTAACAAAAACAACTGAAAGTACTGGGGATACAGCTAGAACTAGAACAAGGGTCTTGAGGCGCTTGTTTTTTGTCATCATAGGGAGCCTCTTGCCCTATAATGACTGACCTTTTGCCAAATTACTTTGAAAGATGTGGCAGTTGGCTATAATGTGGTTTTTTCTTCTGCAATGAGTGCATTATGATTCAGGTGTAGGCGAATCAGGGGGTGTAATGGCCAATACTTGGGGTTGGGGCTTAATGGTGTTAAGATGAGATGACCCAATGGGTTTATGTAGTTCAGCTGGAACTTTGAATATAGCCTCTTTGATGTGGAGAATGGACGTTAAGTTATACTTCACCGATTTATGATAAAGTAAAATATAAAACATATGTTTAAGTGCCAAAAACGCAGCTTTAATGGCATCATATAACGGCAGATGATTCCCTGCAACCATAGTTTGAGCCTAGAGGTAAAAACAATGGGCGAACTCGCTGATAGTTTCCCCTCAATTAAGGCTAATACCCATAAAGGTTTGCTTTTGGTTAGTTGAAGTTAAGTCGCTTCCAAATTCCTGAAGAAAAGCAGCCTTGGCATCGGTCCAAGTATGGCATTGCATCTGATGGGGGACCATAATGTCTTAAGCCATATGACTAAGACAGTTAGTCAAATGTTTAAGCCATTTGTGGTCAGTCGCTTCCTCCACAGAGCTTTCATAGAAATATAAGAAGTAGAAAATGCTTCCCTCTCCAGGGACATATTTTTATTTGAACGAAGGTTTTTGTACCACTTAGGGGAGTTGGAGGATGAATGAATTTAACAGATACATGGACAGCGCTTTCTCCTAATGATGAGGTGGTATTCCGGAAATATGCTTAAGGTTGGAGTGCATCTACTTTTCTCCACAGATCGTTAAGATTGTCAAATATGAAGCCTAATAATATATATTAGTGGTACTGAGAGTCAATTTTGTGGCAACGAATTGGTTTAATTGTCATATTTCCTTTTTTAGAGAAGTAATTGCTGCTTGGAGGTTGAGTTGATGTTGTTCAGTGGTGAGCACTCGTTGCTCTAACCCTTTATTAAAGCAGGTAGGGTGGCCAAGGTCCTGAGGCGTTTGTGATGAGCAGGTAAGGAAACTTTGGGAGAGAGGGGAACTCCATCCTGAGTAAGTTGGGCTCCTTGGGCAGCGTATCCTAATTGGACATCAAGATTTTTTATTTGTTTGATTAATTCCTGGAGGCAATCATCAGGGATTTTGGGGTCACCACTAGGTCCTGGAGGACCTCTGGGCCCAGGAGGTCCCATTCCTCCATCCTGTCCATCAAATCCAGGGGGTCCTCTTTCACCATCCTGTCCATCATGACCAGGAGGGCCTGACTCACCTTCACGGCCATCATAAATGAGAGGTCCACACTCACCAGGCCCTCCTTGAAACCCAGAGTTATAGAAACTACTTTGGCCTTCTCTTAATTTGTAGATCATTTTCTCCAAGTTTTGGAGGCGTTCATCAACATAAGTGTTAAAGTTATAAAACTCAGAGCGTACTTCACATGTACGTTCTACAACTTGATTATGGATAACAACCTCGTTGACTAAAACATGTTGTGAGTTCTGTTTAAACAAAACTTATGACTCCTTGATTCAAACGGGTAAACGCATCTTGTATTTCATTAACAAACTTCCAATAGTCCACAATAGCAGTTTGGTTTCATTACTGAACTGAAAGGCAGATTGATAGAATTAGATGAGCTGCGAGTGTATGGTTCTGATAATTGAAAGTGGCAGAGTAATTTATGACGATGAAACCCTGTTATTTGAAGTAAGTGGTATAGTGTGGGATGGACAAATTGACACAGTTAGCGTTCCAAACATCCAGCTCCAACTTGGTCTATATCCAGCGAGGAACTTTGGACTAAGTTCATCATAGGTGCAGGTATGGCAAGAGCTATTCTTATAATGGCTCAGCCCCCAGGGATGAAAGCCCCAGATAAGAGGAGCTGAAGGACCTCCACAAAATCAGACAGATGTAAGCTATATTGGATGACGGATGTAGCATAGAGGGTTACTCCTGTAGAAGAGGGAAAATAATATTGTGGTTGGTCACATCATCCCCAACATTCATTTTAATTGCCCAGTCACTGAGATGGGCAGCTTCACAAATCTGAGGAGTTTTTTGAAATGTAATCGTTATTTTCCATTTTTGTTGTTTATATTTTTTATATATTTCACCGCAAACTTGGGGTGCAACCTGGCTTGGAGCACCAGTATTGTTGGGGCCATTGGTGTATTACCTCAAATCCTTTAATATTTTTAGGCCAGGGACCAAAAGCTTTGAGTGTTAATTTTTCTTAATTGTGCTTCTCTTGGTCAAGAAGTCTTTTTTCTAAATACTACGTCTGGATAAATAATTCCTAAAAATAAATTAATTTTAACTTAAAATTGTGAAAAGAGAAAAATCATAAAGTTTATTAATTTGATACTTTTTATTTTAAGGAAGTTGAGGGATTTGATCAGGGACCATCTAAGCCGTCCAATCCTAGATCTAATAGATAAACCAATTGGGGATCTGGTACAAGCCCCAACTAATTCAATCAATCAGATATAGATCGCCTCATATCTTGGGTTTAAACCCCAACGTTGGGTGACTCTGAGGGAACAGGATTCTGGAAAGTCAGTCGAAATTTGCCAATTTTGGTCATAGTAAACTTTTTTTAGACATGATGCCCAACAAAGTTTGGGCTAGTAAGTCAAATTGAGAATGATCGCTGACCTCAATAGCTTTCAAATTTCGTCAGGGATTATCCCTGACTGAATTGTGGGCCTTGAGGTTAATTTGGGACCAATTCCCATTTTTCAATGTATCTGAACCCATCATTCAGGTGGGAATCCTGACAGGGTGCAGGACAGAATCTGTTGAAGCCAAGCCTGAATGAGTTCAAAGAGTAATTTTATGATGTGGCACATCTGCCTCATCCAGTGATGCTGAGGATGAGGTGGTAACACTGGTTCCATCCACAATTCGATATGTTGGAGAGGAAAGTGTTGTTGCCACCTGGGGGCTCAGATGTGCAGGAGTGGGAGTTCAAGTCCCAGGGGTCATCCGTAAAGTGTATGAGAGGAATATCTTCAGTCGCGCTGTTGGAAGATTTGACAGAGGAGTACCAAGATTTTAAATTGATGTTTGAGCCCAAATGTCATGAAAACGGCAGAAGAAGTTTAGACCGGCCTGCCAGTTGGGATGCATAACCACCCAAAAAGCAAGCCAGAATGTCAGAGGCATTGATGCATGTACGACGTTGTATAGAGCCTGAATTATGAAATGATAAAACGTTGGTATAGGGAAATTGTGAATAGCAACCTGAGAATGAACCAAATGGAGACAAACCTAGACACTGGGGGTCTTGCTGCAGGGGGTGGTACCACAGGTATAGTTTCTACAAGGTTACCGGTGGGTGGGTTCAATTTAACTGAGGAGACAAGGGGGCAGTTCCTTGCTTGGAAATGGTGGATGTAAGGCCATAAGATCCTAGTATATTGATGGCAGATATTTTAAAATAATGGGATTGAATTGCCAGAAGTATCTGGCTCGCTGAATCCAGTTGACAATAGTGGGGGCCATAGTAATCATAAGGACTGGTAAAGCTCATCCAGTATAGGGACTGACAGGCCACCAGAGTAAAGCCATCAGGAATGATGCCAGAAGGATATTAATAAAGAAAAAAATTGATAGTTTTTAGCAGCAAATTTTATTTAAAGGAAAGTAAAGAAAATTGGCCATCAATTTTCTCAGTGCAAAAAACTGATTAAATAGTGGTCGATTAATGCAAGAACAAGCAGGTATTGGGTCCCTCAAATTTGACCTAACCAGCGAATTATTTGAGGATGGGGGCAGATAAGCTCAATAGGAACTTACATTGAAGAGATTGGCGACAGGCTGAGTCACTGTCAGTTCAACCTCAAATACCTGAACTGAGACTTAACTGCATTTCCAGCGGTTGGTTCAATGGCATCTAGCCTGATGAGCAACAGGAATCCCCCAGGGCCACCCCACATAGGGGCAGTCCCAATTGGTTGGGAACAGGTCTGGGATGCCCAACCTGCCCATGCCCAATTGCTGGGCCATTCATTTGGTCAAAAGCGTTACATCAGCTGCAAATCCCGATTTGCCATATGGGAGCTTCGAACTATTGTTGATGGTGTCCAATGCTACTACCTGCACATTGGGGATCATCCTGACAATTTTGAGAGGGGGTTAATTTTGACAATCTCACTGCTGGCCAAATTGAAACCATCGGCAATTATGGCTGATATAACAATATTCATCCCTTTTTGACTATGTGGATTCCAATCTTCAGGCTTGATTTCAATCAGATTTGGACCAATTGACTTTGATTTGGTGATCTCAGCGCATATTTCCCTTATCTGGTGGACAAGTTTGGCTGAGGTGAGCATAGGCACTGGGGGAGGGATCCAAAGATGGAGAGCTGTTACCCAGCGCTCATCCACCATGTGGGCGAGGTCACACTGGGTAACAAGGGGTACAGCTGCCCTCTTCAGAACCTTTTTACTCGGAAATTGAAAAAGTGACCAATCCAAACACAGGGGATGTTCCCTGGGACTTACACCAAAGCTGCGGCGTTCTTTTTTGCCTATGAGGGGCTTTACATTTGGTTTTCAGTTCAAGGAAGGCTCTGAGTTGCCAAGGGGATGTCCATTTATCTGTTAAATCATAAAGATCAGGGTGCTTGATTTCTGTCCACAAGATGCTAGGTCTGGGTTTGATTGTGCCATCAAAATCGCCTGTTGTTTCACTGGTGCTGCTTGTACCAAAGGCGAGTGTGGAGCTGCATCCTTGTGTGGATTTCCTGCAGCTCAACGCAGTGAATGAGCCTGAACTCATCCAATGCCACTCATTGGAGACATTATACCTATGAATTTGTGGTTGTGGTTTTTGGCAAATTGTACCTGGTTGACACTCAATCAGATTTCTGTGTGGCTAGAGCACCAGAGAAACACCGCATTCAAATTTCAATTGGGGAACCTTGAGTATCAGGTTATGCCATTTGGTTTGCTCAATGCTTCAGCAGTCTTCCAAAGTATGATTGACTTTATGTTGCAGGCTTAGTGGGTAGATGTTGCGTTACCTATATATAGATAATATTCTGGTGTTTTCCAGTTCAGTGTAAAATTGTGTGAGGAATGTAAGTAGTGTGTTGGAGGCAGTAAGGGGGAGGGCTTGGAGTTAAAGCCATACATGTGTGAGTTTAATAGGGACTTGTGTCCTTTCTGGGAAATGTGGTTTTATGGGTGGGGATAGCAATATGTCCCGAAAAGCTGTGAGCGGTGCAGGAGTGGAAGGCCCCCAGGAATCAGACTGAGGTGCAGAGTTTTTTGGTGGTGGTGAACTTTGTGAAGAGAGTATTCTGGGATTTGGCTGAGTGGGTCATTCGTTGACAAGGTTGGCCAGAGATATACTCTTCGTTTGGAGGGAAGCCAAGGAAAGGGTATACCAGCAGGTGAAGACGTGTCTGATGACAGCCCCAGTTCTGCCCATCATGACCCCAGAAAGCCGTTTTTAGTGAAGACTGATGCGTCAAACTTTGCACTTGGAGGGGTTCTATTGCAGGAGGGTGAAGATGGGATTGAGAATCCTGTCTTTTACTTCAGCTGGAAGATGATGCCTGCTGAGACAAATTACCTAGTCTACGATAAGGAACTTTTGGCAATAGTGGTGGCATTGGGGAGTAGCAACACCACCTGTTGTACGCCAGGAAAACAGTTGTAATCCAGATTTATCATTGATCCTTAGAGTATTATAAGTCCCCACATCTGATGAATCAGAGACAGGCCAGATAGCATTTAGATATGGTTCAGTATGACTTGTGGATCGAGTATAATCCAGAGAAACAGAATATCTTGCCAGATTTGCTGAGTCATGATTCAGGGTTGGTTTTCTGAGGAGGAGTTGAGGAGGTTTATCTCAGCTATGATGTTGCTTTTGAGTCGGTTTGCAATGATCTGAGGTTGGAGAGAAGTAGTGTCAAGGAAAATTCAGACTGCACAGTGTATCAGTGAGTTAGGCTGATGAATATGTGATGAGACAGAGAAGGGGAGGCAAGCAAGAGACATGCAGGGTTCTTGGTCTAGGGAGGTATTATTCACCATGAGGGAAGGTTCTGGGTTCTAGTGATGAGTTTGCAGCAGGATGTAATGATTGGACTGTCCCAGTTTCTGATCACCATCTTATATTAGGTTTAATGCAATCAACGCTGAATGTCCAGCGTGAGATGGACCCTTGAGGGAGGTGTTAGTGCCTCATGCAACTAATCCACTAAACCTCAGAAATAGAGATTTAAAGCGAGACAAAGACATAATAAGTAAGAGAGGTTGCAAACCCTAGAATTAACCTTATTTTATTATTATTGAATAAAGATTTGCGGATGAACAGGATCCCAATAATCTGATGCTATGAACATGACAAGGAAAAAGACATAGTAATTGGAGTAGTGGGACCCAAAACCCAAGTTTTTATTAATGTGACAAAAACTTGTTGTGTTGCGGATCTCAGATAAAACAAGGTAAGGGCATCCCCAAGGCCACCAGGGTAACCCACGCAAGAGGGGGAATCAAGAGAGAGAATTTCAAGTTGTGTTTGGAATTTCACGGGATCAACCTTAAAGGTCGCCCTTCCAGGGCCTCACCCAAACCATTGATTAAGCTCACAAGAGCCCAATCAATAATTTAGGCAAGGCACAACCCAGCTTAAACCAACAAACACTAAAAATATTTTTAACTAATTTATTCAGATTTGGAAAATCTGAACACAAATCAAAATTAAACAAACTAATTTATTCCATTTGTTACACAGAAGAGGTGTTGGAAGATAATCACGATCACCCTTTGGCAGGGCATTCAGGTGGGGAGAAGATGCTGTACTTGGTTAATCATCAGTATTTATAAATGTGAGTGGGTGCACAGTACAGAAATATGTGGAGCAATGTGTGGTGTGTGCAAAGTCAAAGTCATATTATTTGGTGCCAGGGGAAAATTGAAGCCGTTTCAGATTACATCCAGGTTGTGGGCCTCTGTAAGTTTTGATTCCATCACGGATTGCCCAAGTCCCAGTGGATGGACACCTTAATGGTTGTAGTGGATCGCCTGATGATTTATGCAAAGTTTTTCCCTTGCTGATCAACCATTTCTGCAAAGATAGTGGGTCATGTTTTCATGAATGAGGTTTTTTCCTGACATGGGATGCTGGAGGAGATTGTGTCAGACTGGGGTTCACAGTTCACATCTCAGTTCTGCTTAATCTGTTATAAAACTTGAAGATAAAGGCCTACCATTCGTCAGCTTACCATCCCCAGTCAGATGGCTAAACTGAGAGGATAATCAGATATTGGAGCAATATTTGGGGTGCTACATCTCATGGCGGCAGGATGAAAGGGTGAGTTGGGTGAAGTTGGCGCAATTTTTCATACAGCAAACACAAGCATGAATCTATGGAGATGACCCTGCTTTTTTGCAAATCATGGTAAGCACCCAGAGGGTATTGGGCCCCAGGTGAATGGTCAGAATCCAGTGGCAGGTTAACTGTCACATGAGACCCAGAATACTTTGGGGCTCTTGAGAAGGAATCTGGTGGCAGCAGTCGTGGTTCAGAAAAGGAAGGTAGATAGGCATCAATCAAAAAGGAGGGTTTTTAAAAGAAGCTATTGAGTCTTGGTGAACGCTCAGAACAATGACCAACCTGACAGGAGCCAGAAATTGGGGCTGGTGGCGCTAGCCTATATAAGGTAGTGAGGGTGGTGAATGAGATGGCGTTGAGCTGAGGTTGCCAGAAAAATTTCGGGCTCATCCAGTATTGCACATGTTGCAGCTTAAACTGTTCTTGGAGCAGCCACCTGAGAGGGTCTTTCATTTGTTTCCAGCTGATGGGGGCCCAGGAGTACAAAAATAGAAGAGATTATGGACATTAAGGTGGTATGGGATTACCAGTTATTCTTGATCTTATGGTTAGGTCACCCAGTTGAGAAGGCCATGTGGCAGACTTCCAAAGATTGTGTCCGGTGTCCTGGGAAGAGCTGAGAGTTCTTCTTGTCTAGGGGGATGATGTGAAAGTTGAAAGTTTCCCTAAACATCACATTGCCCTAATCTTTGATAAGATAGAACAAGATAATGTGGATGGATCAAAAGATGATGGAGTTTTGGTTTTGGCTAGGCCACAGGATGATGTCAAGACTGAGGTAGTGTTATATTTTGATAGTTTACAAAAAAATAAATTTATGAGAAAACTTTATTGCTTATTGATTACTCCCATTGATGGATACATTGATCCTGTCCTTTTTATCTGCATAATTTGTTAAATAGATTCACTTCAAAACAGCCTTGACTGCATACAAACAGCATAATAAATCATAGCTAATAAATAGCTATTATATGTTATTATTGTGTTCGATTATGAGACTTACTTGGGTGAATTGAGTGGGTTTACAGCATAAACTTAGTTGCACTAACATATCTAACGAAATTATGATTAATAGATATTGGAGTTTATGTATGTTGATTTTTGTAATTGGTAAAATAGTACTTGCACAATGATGGCCCAATTAGGGAGTACCTATTACTACTGGGAGTCCTGCTGACGTCCTGAATAGGGGTGCATAATTAATCAAATTTCAAGTTTTCCTTTACCCAATTTATTGTATTTTGTCAGCTGTATGATGAAACGTAATTGGGCTGTTTGAAAAGTGAATATACAATGCTGAGGTGCAAATATTATGCCTAAAATCCTCCCAATTATGAGAGTAGAAGTGCCCCAATTTGGGCTGGAATGATTTTAATTAAGTAAAAAGGCCAAATTAACTTGGGGAAATTTTATAAACCAATACCATAATCCATAGAGGATTGGCATGGTTTTAATGAACTCATCTTATACATGAGTATGGCAAATAGATGTTCTAGAGGTACAAAAATACTGGCGCCAGGCCTTGAAATAAAATTATCATCTTTTCCATCTTAAAACATATTATCTTATATCATCTTATATTAATTCTATATTCATATTAAGAAATGTAGATAAGTTTTAAGGGGTTCTTGTCATTATTACCTGCATCAGGAGAATTCCTGATTAGATAGGGAAAATAACAAGAAGAGACCAGAAGAGTCAATAATTATTGTTTTTTCTTTTTGAGCTTCAGAACGCTTAGTAAATACCGCAAGAAACAGAGTAGAATTAAGGATATTAGGCTGAAACTTTTCCAGATTATCAAAGCAGAAGTATAATAACTAAGCGAGTAGATTTCAAAATTTAACAAGTAGGTCGACAGTTGGGACTTGCATCAGGGATGGGATCAACCAAGGTGATGGTGAATGGGTGATTTAAGGCTTGAGTTGGATTTGAGTTGGAACTGTACTGAGTCATGGTGTGGTGGTTTTGCCATCAAGGAATTTTATTGCCTATGATGATGGAAGTTTGGTTACAAAGTATTCTAAAGGACAGCGTGTCAGGCATGATGGAGGAGTCTGAACTACTCTTTCAACAGAGGGATATGAGGAAAGGGACCTGGGAACTGGATGTTCCTTAGTTTTGTTTCCTATTGATCTGCCTATTATAAACAATAAAGCATTAGCTTAAAAGCCTTATTAATCTTATCATTGACTTTTGGGGTTCACATTAGTATATTTAGACTGACAGTGGCCATGTTTGGCATTCACAAGCAGGAGGTGGGCCTTGAGAGTGAGTTTGGGAGGGCTATTGCCTCCTTATACACCTTGTCTTGGAGTCAGGGCATTCTTCTCAGGGTAAGCATACACGCGATTTTCCTTCAAGGGATGTTCATCCACAGCGCCTGTAGATCACGCACTAGATGATTGGTCTCAGGGACCCTATCCGCCCTTTGGTCGTTGACTTGGGTCCTGCTTCCTAATATATTCATGGTCATTGGAAGGAGCTAGTGCGTTACAGAAGGAAAGATTGCCAGCAGCTGTCCCTCTTGTAACCATGGTTGACTTAAACCATGTGGTAGATAAGCGGTGGGTAATGGTTTACCCCTGAAATTTGCATCTCCCCCATGCTAACACTCATAGGTTGGTCCAGAACATTATGGTGTATATGAAGCAGTGGTAGTCAGGGGCCATTGCCAACAAAGGGTCGGCAGAGATTCTTCCCTGCAAGAGGTTATCTCTACCTGCTCAAGTTCTACCAAAGAATTTAAATTTATATCCGAGAAAATAAATTGATTTAGTCAGCTTTGGGATTGAAATCCCCAACCTGCATTTTTCTTTGTTACCAGAAACCAAAAGTTCATCCCTGATAGGTATGGGTACAATAAACCCTTCCTTACTTAATAGACTCTTCATTTATGGCCTCGCCATGGGCGCACCCAGTCCCCTACTAGATATAGCATCACTAATCTATCAAATGGAATCATGCTGGGAGGGAAAATTAGGTGGCAAATTTAGAACCTAAATCGGCTGTTCAGGCTGAGAACAATCTGGCAATATAAAGATTTTAAAATATCAATCTGCCACAGTCAATTTGCATAATAATCCTGATGGCATATGCAATTATTTCCATTCCAAATTTTGTGAGCTTATAAATACAGAAGATCCTGATAGGTTCCACTGTCACTCCATTTTTTTCCTTTTTCCATTATTTAAATTGAATATAAAAATCTCATTAAAAACAAACATTATTTGTGAGTTTAGTAGGTTTGCTATACATTTGGTGGGTATGATCGCCAGTTTTAGTAATCCATGGCTGGTGTTCACGGTTGCCCTAACTTTTTTTGCATTTCCCATATGGATGGATGTACAAGAGTTATTCTGGTTGGTGATTTGAGTGGGTACTCATCATGAGTTCCAGGCCAGTCTTGTTACTATCAGCACGCTCCATGATATAATGGGGTCACCAGATTCTCATCCTTCTCCATCCTGCCATATAAGTGGGGTGTTGCGTTGGTTTTTATTGCATAGAATGGAAGGTAAAACCTTTGGCATGGTGGTGTGTGCTGAGAAAATGGCTCATTCAAGGAGTCACATTTTTTATGCTGTGGTTAAGGAATATCTTTTGCTTCAAACAACAGGGGGTTCTACTCCCGTGTCAAGTGTAAGAGGATCTAGGTTTACCGCTTTCCTTTAGTCATCTGTCATGGACAGATTTCAAGTCTGGGGAGTTGTTTGTCCCTGAGGCCACTGATCTCCCTCCTCATCCCACCGTTGTATGTTCTGGTGCTAGTATTATTGCTTTTGACTCTTATGCTTCTGAGAGAAGATGTTTATGAATCCGTTGGTACCACTGTTGTCTGTGGTACAATAAGTGGAGTTAGGGTTTAATCAGGTAGTTGAGGACATGTATCATCCCTAGAGGAGGGTCAGACAGATTTTACATAAACTACCCCTTACTTTGCAAGTTGGGTCCCACATGATCACTAAGAAACAGGATCAGGCTAACTTCATGTTATCAATTAAAATCAAATTGAGATCCCATAGGATATCTGTTGAGGCTCTCCTGGATGCAGCTGCAGCCAAGAGTTTTGTAGTTTGAAGGTCACTCAGGCTTTGGCCTAGCTCTTGACGCTGGGTCCTCAGTATTGAGCGCATCATCAGCCTCTATTAATATTTATCTAGTGAGACAGCTGTTGCCATTCTTGATGCATTCCTTTGGCTTCTGTGAACAGTTTACCGTAGTACCAGGCTTGTTATTTCCCATCATTCTTATGATTGGTTGGTGGCGGCATCAACAGGTTATTACTAATCTAACATCCAACTTATTGTCTTTTACAAATCTGCACACATATAGTAAATTCCCATTCAATCACACCTTTTCTCCATTGACGTGAGGGTTTCAATTGCTTCAACTTCCCCCCTCACCAAGCTATTGCCAGATTTCCTTTGGTTTTTATTCCAGTACAAAGATACTTTTTATATGTAGAAAGCTATCATCTTCCTTCTCACTCTGAGTAGACTTGGCCTTTTGTTTTACATTAAGCTTAACTAATATTAACTATACACTATAACACTATACTGATCAAGAGAATAAGAACCTGGATGTGTGGTTAAATGGCATGTTTCAAAAGGGGTAGGTGTTTAAACAATTTTCTCCCATCGCATTCCCTTGTCATTTTCACAAAAAAGCTGATGGTACGCTGCGCCCATGCATGGACTTTTTCCACTTAAAGCATAACATTGTGCATAATCCCTATCCACTCCCCATTGAACAAACTATTTGCCAGGTGATTGACAAATCCCAGGTGTTTTCCAAGCTTAAACTGGTGCACACCTTATATCAAATCCGAGTAGCAGAAGATCAGGAGTGAAAGATGGCCATTTGTACCCACCAGGGTATTTTACAATTCTGCGTAATGACCTTTAGCCATAAAAATCGCCTGATACCTTTCACCGCATGATGGATGAGGTACTAGGCGATCTTCTTTTCACTTGCATGACAGTATACATCAACAATATCATGGTGCACCCCCCTGCCCCTGAACAGCATTAGAGGGACCTGGAGGCGGTATTTGTGATGCTGAAGAAGGCCAAAACTTTTGTAAAGCCTTTAAAATGCAAGTTTTTCAGGGAAAAGTTACAATCTATTAATAGTGTCCTTAAAATAGTTAGCTATCCCTCCCAACAAGATTGAGGCGATTCTTTCCTGGCCCACATTTGTCACCCAGAAGATGCTGTGTAGTTTCCTGGGGACAATTATTTTTCTTAAACTTCTCACCTATAGTTTCTCAGTTGGCAACGCCTCTCCATTTCCCTGACAAAAATAATGTTCTATTTAAATGCAGTAGATTTAAAATGTGCATTTGGGGACATTAAGGAGGTGTTTGCGGTGCCGCCAGTTCACAAGCATGCTGATTCATCCCAGCCTTTAATAGTGGCCTGTGATGCCTCAGTAGCTGCAGTGAGGGATCATCTGATTCAGGAGAATACAAGGTGGAACTTCTCTAGCCTATTTCTCGCTCAAGTTCACCGCTGCAAAACATACTGGGCCATATATGACAGGGAGCTCACCTCTGTGTCATGGTCCCTTACCCACTGAAATTACATTTTTAAAAAACATGGCATGAAGTGGTGGTACAGATGGACCTTAGACCCTGATGTACTTCTGAAACCCCATAGATCGGCGCATTATCAGGATGTGCCGTTTTTTGGGAGCTATGCAGCTTTTATTTCAAATACAAGTTTGTAAAAAGGCATTAAATATCATTCTGACCTGTTAGTTTCTTTAAACTTTCACTGAGAATGATGGAAGAGGAAACTAAGGAGTTAACAATGGTGATTCCTCCTACTCAGATTCTAGCCATTGCCCCTCCCACAATTTTAGGGCAGACTGGGGACCAGATGCGCCATTAGTATCTCGAGTACAAGTGGGTCAGACCGCTTGCTTAGAGGGGCAAGAAGTGCTTAATCAGATGGGTTTGCCAGGTCACAAGCATACACATTATCCATTAGTGGATGGAAAGATTTGGTCATGAGATATGGGTTGGGTTCCTTTTAATCTCCAGGATGAAGTAATCTCCACGCATCATGATCCCCAGTGGTGGGTTTTTTAAGGAACAAAAGTGTCATGGTTTGATCAGGCAGACTTTTAACTGGCTTGGTACATACAAAGATTTTCTAGTTTGTATTGCCAGTTGCATGATGTGCGCATGCGCCAAGTATTATAGATTAAAAAGGAATGGTCTTCTGCATCCCCTGCAGCAGGCTTAGGCTCTGTGGACCTCAGTATCCATTGACTTTATTGTTGAGCTCCCAAGCTCCAATGGATTTACAGTGATTATGATGGCTAGGACTGCTCTATAATTTTTTACTTTTTATTCCTTGTAAGTCATCCTTTACTTCCAAGGAGACAGCCCAGAACTTCGTTCACCACATTTTATCTATGTTTAGATTATCCTAGGAGGTGGTATGTGACTGGGGCCTAATTTTACTTCCCGCTTTTGGGATGCGTTGTTGGGCTTTTAGAAATCAAGCCATGCTATTCCACGGTGTACCACCTTCAGTCAGATGGCCTGACTGAGAGAGTCAATCAGAGCCTTGATATGTATTTCCTGTTATTATGCCTCTGCCATAAAGGATACCTGGGCCACTGACCTCCCCCTGTAACAGTTCATGTACAACAATGTCACACATTTGTCAACTGGGGTTTCACAATATGATGCCCCTAGGGTACAATCCCTTATTCAATCTGGGTCCCTTACCTCCCCTGAAGTACCTGCTGCCGCAGAACATCTGAAGAAGATCCACGATACTCAATCCCTGGTTCAGGAACATCTTATAAAAGCAATAACTTATTACATAAAGATTGTGAATCATAAACGCCTACCACTCATGAGATAAACGTGAGTTTATTGTCATGCTTGGTATGCACAACCTGAATAAGAAGGTTCCCTTGCGGAAATTCATAAAGAAGTGCTCAGGTCTTCACATGGCTGAGGAGGATTTGGGCAATGGTGCCTTTTAGTTGGCTCACTTCGCTCATTGGAAGCAGCACCACATCTATAATTTCCAGCTGTTGCCATTAAAAGCGTGCAGCCCACTGATCCTGAAGATGTTGTGATTAAAACTCAGCAGAGGTGAAGGTGGAGGACATTTTGGCGTCACACTGATTGCGTCACTCAGTGCATTACTTAGTAAATTAGAATGGATTTCCTTCATAAAAAATAGCATGGTTAGTGCTTACAATTGTGCCAAAGTCACAATTTTGATGGAGGCCCTCCTCATTGCACACCTATATGCTCCACGTCCTCCCAGTAGGTTGCCTCCATATTGGCAATCAAGCTCCCAAAGGCGCACAAAAATGTTGCACTTGCACAAGTCCCCAGGGAGGATGTCCTCTAAATTTTAAAAGGAAAGGGTAACCTAAGTCTTGGAGAGCAACCCCTGTGGCTTATTTTTAAAGGATTTCCCTTTTTGTACCAAGGAGAGGAGGAAGCCAACAGCTTTCCCTCTTGCCAACATGGGTGACTTAGACCATGTGGTAGATATGAAGTGAGTGATGGTTTACACCTTATAAAAATGCATCCTTTCCCCATGCCAACAACCCATGAGTTGTGCCAGAAAAATTAGGTTGTGTGTTGATAGTGGCAGCGGCCAGGGACCATTGTTAGCAGAGGGTTGACAGCAATTTTCCACCATAATATGTTATTCCATTGGTTCAAGTTCTGACGAGAAATTAAAATTAAAATACAGCAAAAAAAAATTGATTAAGTCAGTTTTGGGCTTGGTATCACCAACAGCCATTTCCTTTTGTTGCTAAAAACCAAAATCCATCACTGATAGGTATGGTTGCAATAAACCCCTTCCATACTCAATGTGATCAGTCATATGTGGCCTAGCCATGGGCGCACCCAGTCACAAGCTGGATGAAGCGTCACTGATCCACAAAGTGGAATTGTGACAGGAGGGAAAATTTGATGTCAAAATTTGAGCCTAATATTAGCTGTCCATGCTGAGAACAATCTGGCGCCATAAAGTTATTAAAATGTCTATCTGCTATAGTCAAATTGTGTAATTATTCCTGATGGCAAATGTAATTGTTTCTGTTCCCTATATTTGTATAATTATAAGACAGAAGATCCTGACAGTTCCTCTGTCACTCCATTTGTTCTCTACAATATTTTAGTATAAAACCCCTTATAAACCGATTTTATTTGTGAGTTTAGTAAGTTCACTAAACTTTTGGTGTGTATGATTTCCAGTTTTAGTAGTCCATGGCTGGTGTTTGCGGTTACCCTAGTTTATTTGCATTCCACAATATGAATAGTTATAACAGAGGTATTAAGGTTGGTGCTTGGGGTGTTCACTCACCCTGAGATGCAGGCCATTCTTATTATCTGCATGCTCCATGACAAAAGGGCTTCACATTTGATAGAGGCTGAAACAATGGTAACTATTGGGTTAAAGTGTGCGCAAAGGGAAGGCTGTTTTATATTTGGTTACCAAAGGGATACTCTAAAACATTTAACAAGAGATATTATGAGATAAAGAAATCCATATTATGAGGGTATTAAGTGAGGTTAAAAACACTATATTAGAAAAATATTAGAGAAGCTACAAAAATTTATCTTGAGAAGAAAGAGTTTAAAATTTTTTACTAAATCAACCAGATGCCTTTTTTGTGCACTATACTGACAGCGCACCCTGCTAAGGCATTACCAGGATAATTTACAGTTTGCTAATTTAGAAAATGAGAATGGAATAAACGGAATGAAATGGGTAGTGGGGATAGGGACAGATTAATGTATTAGTATTCTAATCTTGGCCTGGTAAAAGTAAAAGCCTCTTCAAGTTCATCATCTCTGGTCACATACTTCTAAACAAATTTATAGTATAAAAACCAAGCTTTTTTGAGGCTTTTTGAAGATATCCTGACTAATATAGATCTATTCAATAGGGTTTCAAGAACCAAAGATTGGTGCTTTCATATCAAATACAAAGGGCTTGTTAGAGAAATACTGGCCCTCTTATTCACCTGGGCTGAGCTTGAGACCCTAATTAGTTCACAGGGTATATGTCACCTTCCAGGGAGAGTTCATGACAAGTTTAAGAAGTTTAGTTCTTTTTGTGCTGAGGATGACCTTCTGGTATAGCTCTATTATAAAGTGAAGAAAAAATAATAGGAGTAGGTAAGCTCTTTAATTTTATACTGCTTAGCGCTCATAAAGGTTTGAGCTAGGCTTTTTCTTCCAAGGAGAGTATTGCAATGGATTAGTGCCCTCTTCATATATAAAAGAGACCCCAATATTTAGGCAAAGAGGTAGATATTGTCGTAATTCTATTCTTAGTAAAGGGGGAGCCTTTATTGATGGAAGTGCTTAACACTTCTGTGGAAAGGCTGGAAATTCGAGTCTCATTCTCTATAGGATGTGTCATCATTATGACAAAACTAGACTAGACCCTCAGGTGCTAAGATGGTAAAATATTGTCTAATGAAATAGTCATATTATTTTGGGGTTTTTTGTATCTAATAAGGCACCAATCATATGACAAGTGATGTTATCATGTTTAAAATGAGACTATTGGCAATGGATTTTTTAAATATAGAAGATCACTTTTGGTTTTAAGTTCTTTCAGGAAAAGCTTTTCTAGATTGAAATTATAATTCTATTATCATGATACTAGTGCCCGTTATAGGTTAACATTTAAGTTATACTAAACCTTTTCAATTCTGATTATTTTTTAATCTGAACCAATCATTTCATCATGAACTATTAGCTGATGTGTATGCAGAATTATCAAAGGATATCCCACTTAGCCATTTACCTCTATTGATAATAAAACATATCAATATAGTCTCTCATTCCCTTAATCATTTAAATATAAAATTAAGTAATGATAAAATAACTCTTTTGCCTCATTTTTGTTTTACTGTCAATTTGGCTCTAATTTTATTCTAAAGTAATCCAAGGGATTTCTTTCTAAAGGGGTGAGTTCTTTAATTACCCAAATCAAGGAGATGTTCCAACTGCTGTGTACCGTTTTTGCATAAAAGCCTAGTAAGTTTATTCAGACACTATATCCTTCATTAGGACAAAATTAGATGAAAATTGAAAAATTTGGATAGAACAACCTCACGAAGCTTGAGGGTACAGTATCTTGTAGTTCTGTGTTATACAGGATACAATACCAGATGCATTGAAACTTATCGTTTCCAGTTATTATTGATATAGTTGGTTAAACTAAAAAGTTTAATTCAATAGGTTGTTTACAGACTAGGGGAAAACTTGAAAGCAGATGCTGCTGTACAATTAGGGATGTCATATAGATTTTTTGATGTTAGACTGAAACTTATTTTTTTACCATGGCGCATGCAATCATCATATTGCTAGCTTGGTGCATCAAGGATCCATAACCATACTGTAACAATTGAGTTTTTATTCAATCCTGATCACTACTAAACAAAATATCCAGCCAAGAGAGTCAACTCAATCAAACGGCAAAAAAGGTAAGTGCCAATTTTGTTTAAAGAAAATTCTAATCAAGATTCAGATCTCCTCCCACCATGGAATAACTTAAGGCCAAGGTACAGCTTACAGCAGGCTCTACCTGGCATTTAGCCTCCTTTGCGGACCCAAGGAGCATGCTCTTACTGGCAATATGCTGTTACTGACATCTCAGTCAGTGTCAAACCAAAAGGTTGAGGTACAGGGCCATGGCACGGTCAAACCGCCTTAGTTGTCTTGGGTTTAATGGGTAACACAGCGTTGCTTTGCCATTTTAAGGAAATAACAGTGGTTAAGAATTCTCTTAGAACACCAATAAACTTTATAATTATAAACCTAAAACCTAAAACCTAAAACTAAATCTAGATTGGTAAAATTAAGTTCAAAGATGGTAAGTCTATGAGTTAAGGTGATGTGAGATAGAATCTTAATTTGGTCTCAATAAGTTTGTATCACCAAAAATGTAAGGTAAAAACTGAAGAGCTAGACGTATAGGTTAACTTTGGTGTGGATGCTCAGTCAATCCCACCTTTTTAGGCTTGGTTAAGAGCCTAGAAATATCTAGATACAACTAAATTATAGTAAAAAACTTATATAAGATTACTACATGAAATTAATTTATGCAACCATTGTATACAATAGATCTTATAGCATCTCAACTTAAAAGAAATTAAGCTGGTCACTATATTAACCCTCACTAAAAAGACCCTGAGAGCTCCCAAGTGTTGGTGTAACATCCAGATAGTGCAATGGGGACCATTATTGGCAATAAGAGAAAGACAAACTAAAGTTATGAAGTCCAGGGTTCTGGAAAGCGTTGAAGTTTCGCCTGGAGGTCTCCTGGCATGCGCAAGGGACTTCAGCCTCCAGCAGTCCAAATAGGAACCTTTAACCTCCCCCCACAATTAGATACTAACTAAATCAATGGGGAAGGAAATGGGGTTGGTTTTTTGTGGTAATGGTCATCCCTTCATCTTGTGGGGTGTCAGGATCCACAACCTTAAGTCAGTATAAAGATACATATTGTAATGATTGGGTTTCCAAATAAAATTTCTACTAAAATTGCTGAGCTAAAATAAAATCACCTCAGTTGAATAACAAAATAGGTAATTTCAATTTTAGTTTGTAATAAATTCCTGCTTAAGTTGTGGGTCACCTCCCACTAGATCATAAACCTAAGGTCAAGGCAAGTTGCAGAAGCAGGCTCTACCCTGCCTCTAGCCACCTGTGCAGCAGTAAGGAGCATGCTATTAATGGTGATGAACCATTACTGGCGTCTCAGTTGTGTCCAATAAACAAGTCAAGGTGTAGGACCACTGCACGCTCATCCCGTCTCTGCCGCCTTGGGTTTGTTGAGGAACCTAAAGCTTATTTGCCATTACTAAGGAGAGCGATTGTGTCAAGTGGTTCTCCTGATACGCCAACAACCATTTGATAAAATAAGTCGGAAAATAGAGCCCAAATCTAAGCAGATAAATATTAGGTGTAAAGCTGTTAAGTTTATTAAAGTTAGGCGATGTCTAATAGAACTTCTACTTTTTCTCAATAAAAATTCAGCCCTCACACTATAATTAAATTAAAGAGCTAAATATAGGAAACAATTATGTCTTAGATGCTTAGTCAAACCCAAGAGATAAGCAGGTGGAGAGCCTAGAACTTCTTATATCTAACTTAACTAATATTAATAATGCATTTAAACTTACCTTAATCAATACCTTGAATTGCAACCATTATAAACAAAAAAGTCCTTTATAATGATTTTCAAATGATATTACATATGAACAACCCACTTGTATACATACAAATAAAGTGTTAAGATTTTTATTAAGGGATTCAAAAGAACAATAACGTTTCCATTTTACATAAGAAACTTATAGTGCAGATAACTATATTTTTAGTAACTTAATGGTTTTAGAGACCAATATAGTAAGGCCTTGAGAGAGTACAAGCCTTTTGGGGTAAAATGTAAGTAACTAGTAATAATAAAATCTTTGCAATTGTTGCAATTGTTGACACTGTCAGCATTCTCAGAGTTCCAGTAGCCTTTCTAAAAATTCAAGCATTAATTAATTTGTCAGGTCTCTTGAAGACAAAAACTGTCTCAATCTCAACCTCATAATAATTTTAAACCAGAGTTACCCTTATTATAGGGGAAACTCGTTATAAAGAGAAAAAAAAAAAATATCAGTAGAAAATTTGTAGCTTTACTTTCTAGAGACAAGTTATAAAGTTTCATATTAACTGATAAATTTAGCCCTATGGTACTAGCAATAGAAGTTCTTGAGGATAAAACCAGCCAAAAGGTAGTAATTTAAGAACTATGAACTTTGAGAAATAACTGAAACTTATAAAAGGAGCCAGAAGTCAGGAAGGATAAAGATAGATAAAAGCACAATAAAAACAATATGACTAAACATTGATTACCATTTATAGAATACAGTCAACAAGGATGTTAATCAGCAATGAGTATTTGTATATGGTATTGGGAATGGGGCCTAATTTAATTTAATAACAATACTTAAATTGGGAATGCTTCTAATTAGTTTTTGGTGCTCAGATGAATGTCACTGACTAGAAGATGTTGCCTTTATTAGTCATGCATTATTTCACATAAGCCCAACTTTATTAAAACATTTCTGACAAAGTCTAAAAGCTTAATGGATATGTGTAAGCCATTTGGTGATCAAAATTTTGCTTAAACACCAACAAAATTATACCCCTTTCATTTACGATAAATTGTTTAATGACAATAAAGTGTTTAAATTAAATAACAAAAAACTCTGAACCTTTGTCGCCCATACCTTTGAAACTTTTTAATTAAATCATCTCAGGTTGATGGCATATAAAAGGTTGGGAACGTGGGCCAACTTTGTCAACTTTTTTAATCTTTGGACATAACTCCTTTTTTGATTTTTTAACACTACAATTTTGTAATTGAACATGACAAATGAGTATTGGCATAAATAACTGGAACATCCAATTTTAGGGAAAGCAATAATAGACGTCTTCATAATTTAAATTTTCTTACAGGTAAAAGAACAGACAATTTTACATATGAACTATGCGGACCTTTATTCAAGAAGATTAACACATACCAGGCTCCTTCCTTTATATTTAGCAAAAGAGAATTTTCTAATTAGCAAAACTCTCTTAGTCAACAAGCTCTTGATTATAATTACTATCCATCAATTTTTGTGTTTCATTAGATAAAACCTTAAGATCTGTCTCTTTAAAGAAACATTTATCTGAAGGGACCAACTGAGAAGAAGGGAAAAAAGAAAAGAGTGGCATGAGATTGAGAAAAGTGGAGTTTATGGAAGATTTTGTAGACAAACTAGTCCAAAGAAAAGTCTAAGCCAAGAAGTCAAAAGAAAAGCTAACATAAGAGAGATTTTACTATAGGGACTGGTTGGTTCTCTCTGTTTGCTGATCAATTGGGTGTGAAAAGCATTATTTAACAGGATAGCTTTTAGATGACATATAGTAGCATCACAAAGGCAATAAATAAACTTCTAATATCAATTGCTAATATGCTCATATAGTAAAGCCAAACTGGGATAAAATAGGGCAGGTAAAGTTTCTTTCAAGTCTCTTATGAGGTGATATTAAAGGCTAAGAGTAAATCCAAGTTAAATTGATAAGTTAGTACAAAATCATTATGATATCATTTTAACCTCTTATAGGAAAGTATAGTAAGTACACTGACAAGGAGAAGCGGGTCCTATGTTGTTTAAAGGAGAGTGAGGCTTTTTTTATCTATAATAAATAAGGCTTGTCAAAACTCAGGACAGTAAAAATTAACCGCTCAGTAATATTATATTTTTTCAGGCTAAAAATCTCTAAATTAATTTCAGGCACTTCCTAGAGATTAAGTAGGCTTATTTGTGGGATATGCAGTTCCTAACATATTAAAGGAAATTTTGTAATTTTAAATTCTCAAATAGTCTAAAAAAATTATTTGAGGTGGGTCAACCTTGGGACAAATATACCAGACTGAGAGTGTTTTCTAGCCAGTACATGTTTCGAACTCAAAACCTGCACTAGGGGTGGAAGCAGTTTTACCCATTCAGCTAAATACCCTCTCTCAAACAATTTAACTTAGTATATAAAGCAGAGGGTTTGTGTTTATTAGCTGAAGTAATCTGGAAAAAAGTATTACAACCTCCACAATTAACGTTTGAGAAGTGATAACAAGATACTATAAAGAGGTTTAAGTAAGCTTTTGTGCAAGTATGAAGGAACTTCAGCGCTCAAATTAAGAGAATGAGAATCATATTCACCAGTTTAAAGACTCTATGGTAAAGGTCTCAATCTGGGTTTCTAATCAGCGCTTTTAGGACACATGGAAGATTATGTGACAAACTTGTACAAGAAGTTAATGTTGTAAAGTATGTATAGTCTTTGGTATACCAATGAGCTAGCAATGTGGCTTGTTGTAAGATATCAAGGATTGGTTAGATGAGGAGAAAGTGATCTCATGGAGAGCTTACTTCAGAAGGTGATGTTAGTGCAAGAGAAACTATTCCACCATCATAAGCATCTTTATTTAGATTATATGATTATATTACATGGCAGTATGATTTTTAAAAAGTAATTCACTGAGTTCACAACCCATTGTTTAGGTGGAGAGAAAAATCTTAAATTGTCAAAGCCATAGAGTAGAAGTACAAAAAGAAATATTGTTGTGCTAGCATGCATCATACTGAATAAAAATAAATAACATGTGTATGACATTGAAGGCTTCCTGGCAGTCCAGAGTCTAGTTATCCGTGAAATAAATTTAAAATTAATACTGAGTTTCCAGATTGGGTTCTTCACTTACCTTAATAAGTATAAAATCTCAATGTAAAGAATCATTATAACAAAGTGTAAAATTGAGAACTTAGTGTCGATTAGAAATAAAATCATTTTGTCAGTATCACAAAAATGATCAAATATAACCACAACTACAGGATTGTGTCTTCACAAACCAATATTCAAGTAACCCTTACCTTAAAGTGAAACTTATAACAGAGTGGGTGAGGAATGTTCTATTCAATAATTTTTGAGAGGAATTAAAAGCTCAGCGCCACTCATTTCATATTTAATGTTTAGTTTCCAATTTATGGAATCATGATCAGGAAGCATAAATACTTGAGCAAACAAATCCCAAAACTAAATTCAGACAATATAAGCTATTGTTTGGCCTTCAATATGGAAGGAAAATGAAGGATCTGATTATAGAGGACCTAGATGTTCCTTGTGGAAAAGAGCTCACAAACTCCTTATTGATGACAAACATCTTTGTGGGATCCACTGATGGATGCCACAAATATTTTATCAAAGTGAGAAATTTACTTTTTAAATAAAAGTAATATATAACGCTTTGTTAAATTTTTTTATGTTTTTTATTGTTTAAGTGGGGAAAGCCAAAAAAAGTCCTTTCTTTGATACTAGTATTTCCTATTTAAACTAGTTTAAATCCCAGGACCATGAATATTCGGGGCTAAAGTATTATAAAGCTGAGTCATCCAAATTAGGAAATATAGGCTTTTGGCCTATCAGATTAAAGATGAATATTTTGTGGTAAAACTGACCTGTGGGGTAATGATTTGATAAATTGTATCCAATCACCAGTGAGTAAAATCTTCTCACCTTGGAGGTGATCAGACCCATGTGGTAACAAACACCTCAAATTCAGCTGAGAAGTCAGAGCAATCCTATTATAAGTTCTTACCTTATTAAGCCAATTTTGGCTATAAATCATATTTTCCCAATAGATAGGGTTCCACTGAGAATCCACCAAGGTCTTTTTGCCGTTGGTACTCATATCATTGATAACCACAATATTATTCAAAGATTGGACAGGTGATGGGCCAATCATGGTGGCAGATTTGGGGCATTCTTACCTCCAACATTCTTTTTCAAAAGTTGAGAAGGAGAATGTCTGACAATCTTTATTACAATAACAGATTCCATGTCTGATCTTCATATTACCATGAAACCTTAAATATGTATCATGCTATTTTAATGCAATGGTAACATATTTATATATTAATTACACAATACCACTTCATGCTACTGCTACAACACATAAGTAGCACATGCCATTGTATGTAGAGATGCCATATTGCTAAAAATCCCTTGTGTAGTTTTGAGATACAGTCCATACATTCTTAATACCACAAAACTTCATTGCAGGTTTAACAACTATACAAAGCCAACATTGAATATACATTAGTTAAGAACCTCAACAATCATTCACAGGCATGAGGTAAGGGAAACTGCGGGTCTACAAGAGAAGCTTTGTGTGGATGGGAAGGCTGAGGGGAAATTACTATAAAAATATCTGCAATTGTGGTAAAACTTCAGCAGAATGTTAATGCTAGTTGCAAAGTTTTATACTTTCAGAAATATGAGCCAAGTTGTATGGCCTTTAAAAATGTGAGTAGGAGGAAGAATAGTATAGGTGTAGGGAAAAAAGGCTGTGAAGAGGCTTTGTTAAATAAAATTTTTATTCAATTTAATACCAGATATCAGAATGCAAGAGAAGAAAGAGAAGCACTATAAGATGAAGTGAATAAAGGCATGAATTTGCCAAAGAAATATGCTAAATTTCCAGACAAAACAGCTTAGGAATGATTGGCTTGCATATGAGTTAGGCTTTTAGCCCCAATGCAAATGATGCCTCAACTTTGGGTTGCCAAATGGCTTTCTTATCTTAATTACCTCATACTTATATTTAACCAATAGCATGATGAATGACGCTTTGTCAAATCGTTGACCCAGAATTTAAGTTAACTTTAAATTATATCACATTGACCAATCCCCATTTAAAAAAGTTTTTTAAATGAGATACTTTAGATAAAATTGACTCAAAGATTACTTTCCAATAAGTTTAGGCGATTTTTCCCCATTCTCATTTAGTAACTATTCTTACTGGCCATGTCATGGTTGAATGACATGATAGTGGGGACCAACCCCAAGGATAAGGCTGGGCGACAGGAGGCCCAGAAGGTGAAGCTTCAGGCCCTCCCTGACCTTAGGCACACAGTAGACCAACGCTGGGTACAAGCCAAATTTGCCCATGTTGGTACTAGTGAGGTGCCTAACGCCCAGCCTCTGGCGTCTGCCCAGGCGTTAAAATGGACGAGATATATAATTAATGCAGATGGTTTGATTTATTTGCTTGAGGAACGGGGTTTCAAAAGTTTTTTCATTTATACAGTTACGAGTTTGGGTATAGTACAACTTCAAATGATTACTTGAGTGAAGTCAGTTTCAGTGTATTCTACCAGTTGGGATGGAAGCATTTGCCTATTGGTGAATCAGTGCTTAGGACCACTTTGGCAGACCCCAAATTACCATGACTTTGTTTATATTTTTTTCATGACCAACATTCCTTGTTGGTTGACTTCTCACATTAAACCTTTCCCATTTTTTCCATTTTTACTTATGTTGTTTCAAACAATCCAGTGTTTGGACCTCTTTGAGGAGTTCTTGTGCTACATTCACCATACCACTTTACATATAATCTGGTTAGCCCCTAGTGCACAGTTGGTTCACCCATATTCCCTCTATCCTGGGACGCTTATCCCTTTCCCCTTTGTGCACCGCGTCATTTTTGGTTTGGTATTTTTTATAATGATTGCACTCTTCCCCTTAAGTTACTATTGCTCCAGCACCCTCTGCTGGGCTCTAGTAACTTTAGTACTAATGGCTAGTTTCCATGAGTTGGCTCTGTGCACCGTGCACCACAATGCTTGAAACGGGAGAGTTTTAGATACTCTCCTTACAGGCAATATTAAAGTGCTAGGATTATATCAAAAAAAGTACCTTTTTTTACTTACAACGTTTGTTTTTGCCTAGTTTTATACCAGAGGTTTTGCCTGTTCAAGTGAATAGAGAATGACCTTAATGACATCTATATTTTAGCACTAAGTTCTTGACTTCTATTCTATTAAGAGATTGTCCTATAGACATGAAGTCTACTAGGAGATTCCGCTAGCAACAAGCAACTAAGAGTTGCATAGGCTTCAAAGGACCTGACCTTCAGATTTCAAGTAAAAACTCAACACTGGTGATCCTTCCAGGGACCTTCAAAGTCTACCTGGTGAAGAAATACCTTCACAACAAGAAATACCATCTATAAGAAAATGAGTGTGCACTGAAGTGTCCACTCCAAGAGTCAAGGGAGGATAAAAACTGAGGAGAGAATGCCCCTCCACCTTATAACATGGGCTTGTCCTACTGCCTAAGGTTTACTGAGCTTGAACCTACCTGTATGTCACAAATATAATGGACAGCTTGAGCCACGGATTAATTGAACCAATATAAACTTCCATGGAGGAAGTGAACTGTGAAATCAAATGATTGCGTAAATTTTGATGGTGTGAAAAACAGCTTGAACTCACTAAAAATTAACCTAAAGAAGTCTCTAACCAAATTTAAAAGATTGACTATGAACTCAAAAATCACTAAGCACCCAAGTGTTGAAGATTTTGCCTACTTCAGATGGTCTGGTTCTTCATCGGTGATTATAGCTAAAATTTATGAAAGCCTAAGTATGAGGATAGTAGCCCAGATAATGATAATTTTAAGATATAAACTCCTAAAAGATAAGACTTTGAAGCTGTATTATCCTATTTGTTTAAATGTACAAAGGCTTCCTGCCCTGATCTTCCTGATTACAAGTAATTCCTCAACTTTTTACAACTCTAAAGTTTTAAATTCAGAAAGCTCATATATTGCAAACTACCAAAGAAATATTCTGCTAAAAGATTTTTTATTGTCTAATTTTAAAAGAATTCTAGGGTTTTTGTTAACCATACCTTTCCCATGACACTCACCTCACATCGCCACTTAACCAGCAGATCACGCCAAAGAACTTCAGAGGGTCTACAAACTATTAGTAGTCCAGGTTAAATCAGTTTGGCCTCGTGGACAGTGTATCACTGACACAATTATTTCAAGACAGTGTTTTCTCTGATGCGTCTAGAAGTAGTTAAACCAGCACTCCACTTTAACAACGGTAGCAAATACTAAGGCAGTTCAGAACACTAATTGGTAATTTCAATAATCATAATTCAATTGTTATAAAATGTAATTTGTCATGACCAACAAATCCACCAATCCCAGGTCATCAAGTCAAATATGATTAAGTGGAACTTCCATGTGGTAAACCTAAGTTTTTTGGACCTAGAATACTTTCAGTCCTTGTTTGCTTATCTTTTCAACATAAGATATAAAAATTAGACGTAAGTCAATACTATTATTTCTTATAGCAATTCTACTTGACGATTCAGTTCCAATCAACCATTCAAAACTTCCCTTGCATTGATAAAGTATAACGGATGGTATCTTTCCTTCTTGATCACAATGTCCAATTTATAACAATCCTCAAAGTAAAATCATTACCTCAGTAGCATTTCTGCCCGGGATATAAGTGCTTCCTAAGGCTCAGTTCTTCCAAGAAGTGCGCTAGGGTCAATTCAATAATCCTGCCTTCACTTTCTCAGGTCAGTTCAACTAGTTATGCCTCAACTTTTATTGAAAGTTCATCTTAAAGGCCAGCTGCGCTCCATCAGAGCTCAGTGAACTTGTGTCAGTCCCCTTGGTTTCATGTTCCTTCCAGTAAACTTCCCAATAGATTGAACACAATCCACCTCCAACCGCCTTATTAAATCTTCATGGACCCATAGCCTCCCAAAATAAAATTTTTTTCACTCAACATCAATTTTAGTAAGATAGTGATCTTATTCCTGACTTCCTTTTTTCTCTGCTTCAAGTCCTCCATTCATATGGCCTTATTTCTTCCCTTTGCACAGGCCAAGTAGCTACTTCAGGTCTTTCTATTGATTCAATGTCTGAACCCATGAAAGCCTACATGGCGTCTGCACTTGCATCTAAGACCAGTATTGCTCCATTCAATATGTTTTAAATTAACCAGGCTTTACCTTTTTCAAACTCAGTCGCTTGGCTCTGGTGTTCCCCAATGACAGATCACACCTTTTTTATTATTCTTTAGGACCTCAAAAATTGTGCTATGAAAGACCATCATGCCCTTTTAATCTACTACGCTCTTTGCAAAAGCCTTTCAAAAGAGTTTCCTTAGAGGTATATTCTTCAGATGGATCTACTTGGCGCATGTGTTCATTTTATGACAGCAGCCTTTTTCATGGAGACCATGCCCAGAATACTCAGAGTGTTATAGTAAGCTTGCTTGCAAATGTTTTGAACAAATATGTTTCTTCTGATAGTTTATCCTTGTCTTAAATACCTTTTTGCCAGTTTGTCTTTTTTTCTGAAGCTTTCTCCCCAAGTGTTACATCTCCCGCATATTCTAAAGTCCATTCCAATGGACTCTTCCCCTAATTTGGGTACATTATCGGTCAGCCAGTCCAACGCCTGGGTCCAAGTCTTCTTAGGTTTAGCACATCTTTTGACAAGGGCATTACAGTTAGGATTTTTATAAAATTTGCATTTCTCCCCCAGTCACTCTTCTTCAGGCTAAACCTGTGCAATCTCACCCTCCTTCCTCTCCCAAAGAAAGAGTATCCAACTCTAACTACAACAAAGCTTCCAAAAAAATGAATTAAAGTTTCTTCTTCCTTAATTGTTAATGTTTTTCATGTTTATAATTCTTAGTATTTTTATTATATTTTTTTATTCAACTTTTTTCCTTTAGTCTTTTGTCATTAGTTTTTTATAGTATGATGAAGTAACTTAAGTGAACTTAATTCACAATCCAGCCTCCTTGATCCTTGATGGTGTATATGTCTTCAAAAGATCTCTATAATAAAATGAAAGGTCTTTTCTAAGCTAAATCAACTTGTGCATGCGCCTTGTGTTATGAGTGTCAAAGTATACTAACAAGTCTCCTTCCTGAAACTGGAAACTTCAACTTGATTAAAGTCATCATAACTCTTATGACTTTCTTTTTGGTTATTAAAACATTCTTATAAGCCTAGGACTGCAACTTGATTAAGGTCTTAACTAGTTGTTCGACATAACTTGGTGGACTAACTGCTCAGTAGAATTTCAACACTGAATATAACAATGGAGGTAGAGCTAGCTGTCTACCATACAAGTTTCAAAACATTACCTGTCCCAGATGCTATGATGCCCAACGTCATATGCAAACATGGTAGCAAATGAAGGTATCCCATTGTGAAGGCGCTACGGCTGCCTTTTTCTCAAAATTTTAACTAGGGTGATGTTCACTCGTTCTACCATATAATTACTTTTATGGTAATATGAAGTCAATAACACTCCTTTGATGGACATCAACTCATTTAAGCGTTGCACCATCTGTGCAGTAAAAATTTGTTCCATTGTCTGTCAGGATCATCCAAAGACATCTGTGCTTGTAGGCAATATAATCCATGATGAACTTGGCAGTTGTCAAGGTTCAACATCTCATATTGCTTTTGCTTCCACCTATTTTGTCATATGGTTGATAACAACAATGATGTATTTGTTGCTCAGGCTTCTCACAAGCAAGGTGCTGATAACACAAATTGAGACTGTATGCCTATCTCAGTTGGGTTTGATTAATTATTATTTTACATCTTACTTCATAGGCTTTGCAATTTGACAGAAATGGCATTTTTTATTACATCTTGCTTATCAAATCGCATGGTATCCCAGTAGTAATTGAATTGAATTAAATCCAGCGTCTTGGTCAATCCAACATGTCCAACAGCCTTGAGGACCTGGGTAATATTAAAAATCCATTAAAAAAGGCTTCAGAAAAATAATTCACTGTCCATAAGGCTTGAGTTTGTATATGACTCTATCCTAATATTCAATATCCATCGATTCTCTCTCATAAGCCTTATTCACTTCACGTGGCTCATATTCAAGATTCAGTTACTTTTTATGGAGCTAAATAGCCAAGTTGCTCAAGATGGCCACAATTGGAAATCATGATAATCCGTCCACATTGGGTGGGCCACTCCAGCTCTATGAATAATTTTGTAGTCATAAGACTGTAATTTCAGAGCACGGCGGGATAATTATCTTTTGATCCTTTAGGTTGTGGTGCCAGCTTAATGATCAGAGACAATCACTGCTTAAAACTGGTGCCATGAATGTACACCCAGTATTGTTTACAAGCCTAGATCACTGACAAACACTCACTTTCAGCCGCTGTATAATTACGCTCATGCTTATTCAGCGTCTTGATGCAATAAGAGACTGGATGCTCCTCCCCATCATTCCTGATCTGGGATAACACGCCTCCAATCGTGGTCAATGAGGCGTCAGTTTGTACAATGAATTGCTTGCTGAAATCCAGATATTGGAGGAAGTGCACCATGCTCTTGCGTGGTCTTCAAATACCTTAAAGGCCTGCTGACAATCAGGTACCTAACAAAAATGAACTCCTCCTTTATGCAATTGCATAAGGTATCAGCAATAATTGCAAAACCCATCAATAAATCTTCAATAGTATCCCACCATGTCTAGGAATACTTGGATATCTATCATACTTGTCAGAGCTTGCATGTTGTTTATCACATACACTTTCTGAGGTTAAGGCTGCAGATCTTTAAGATCAATGACAAATCTGAGATATTTCAGCTGTTCTTTGAGAAATTGACATTTTTGAGGCATTATTTTAATATTGTCTTTCAACAAGTATTCAAAACTAGTTCCAGGTTCTCCAGGTTATAAAAAAATCTGCGAGAAGACATTGTATCATCAGGTACCTATTATACAGGACAACTTAAGTTTTCAAAATAGTATCTTTTCATGCTTTAAGTTCGCCGGTGTGTTGCACAGCCCTTGTGGCATGCACGTTGGTTGGAATAGACCTTGCACTGCGATAATTATGCACTTCTCCTGTTCCTCTAGGCAATTGATTTGCCATAATCCAGAGATAAAATCCCTCATGGTAATGTCTTTCACACCTCCCATATGGTCCAAAGCGTCATCAATTTTAGGCACTGGTACACATTGTTCTTAGTTTTGACATTGAGGCGGCAATAATTTGATTATAACGTGATTGTTGACATTTCTTTCTTAATTATTCTAACTGGTCTGGCCTGAGGGATTTTTTAAGGTCATAATCATTTCTCTCTACAGTAGCTTGTTCAACTCTTTACAAACTATTTTATCACTAGCTCAGGAACACCAGATTGGCCTCATTATAACAAGTGCGTGGTTACCAACATCAATTATATGTTGTACTCCTTTTGCAAAACCTAAATTCTGGTCATCTTTTGCGAAAATACTAGAGTATCATTTAAAAATCCAGGATTTCATCATTTTGTGCACCAACAATCCAATAAATGATTCTAGATGAATTATACCATGCACCACTATGTCCTCAGTAGGGAATAAGAACTCAAATAGATTGTTGAATTTGATAGTCAAGTTTTTTTTTGTTTGGAATCATATGTACAAAGGCGACCACTTTATATTTTTGACGTTGTATATATTAGTTAAAAATTCGTCAGTAGAACGTCATTCTCTCCATGCCCCAGTATAGCTATTCCAGGCGCTACATTGGGTTCCACCTTTAAGTGCATCCAAGGCAGTATAACCTCCCTGTATAATCCTTCTGGGATGTACAGTGTAGTCCCAGTACTCATGACCAGTTGATGTCCTGGAGCTATTATCCCGTCCATGTTCACTCTTAGTGGTATCCCTCAGTTTTCATTTATGGCGGTCAGAAATGTTCAGCTTCAATTTCCCCTCTGAGTGTATCCAACTGGTATTACATCAGCATAGGATTTATTAATAAAGTTTTGGTGACACTAAGTGCTTTTAATTATCCTGGCAGTAGAAAATTGTCTGGTACGTCCCAATACTATCAAGGATTTTTTTATTTACATTGCACTAAATTCCATAGGACCTCAGAGAACTAAGTCCAATTATTATAATAGTTAGTGTTGGGAGCACTATCGTGGGTGATGCTACTACCAGCAAACCAGTTTGCAGAGGCAGAGTGCTGTAAGCACCTTCGCTCTTTGCGCTATTGAGGACTGCTTTCCCATATTCATAATGGTGGTCAATTTAGGAGCAATTTTCAAACTTCTTGTCCAGCTTAGTGGAGACAATATTTACGGGAGCCCCACTATCAGTACTAACTTTTCTTTTGTTGACCAGAATATCAACGTAAGTGCACTCAGTGTAATAAAAATCAAATATAATTTATGAAATGGATATGAGAGATACAAAAGAATAAAGAGTTTGCTTTAAATAATTTTAAAGATAGGACATTTGTTGATGAATGTGTCAATAGGCATGGCTATGTTCATCCCTTCAAACCTGGGGTATCTTTATACTATTCTGCCTATTAACTAGGATATTCTCAATTAAATGATGCACATATAACTTAGCAACTACTTTGGTTGCTTCCAGTATAACAATTTTCTTCTAAGAGCGGGTCATCGCATGTATATTCATGGAATTTTCATTATTAACATACTCTTTAAGATCAGGTGGGACTAGTGTTTCAGGCACAACAGAGCGTCCCACATCTATTGTGCTTAATCTTTTCCCTCCTTCTGCAAGTTATCCAGAAGGAAGAGATTGACGCTACGTTGGTGGCATCTGAAGGCATAGTGCCCTTTACCATTGCAGTTGTAGCAAGTGATTTTGATTAATGGGCATAGTGCCTTCATATTTTGGGTTGCTTGGGTTTATAGGTGGATTTCTGACAGTCTTCATATTGAATTTGAAGGGATTTCCTGCAGGTGCTGCAGGTCCCAATTTGTACCCAGTATTTGGAGGGCCATATTTCTGTGAGCATCAATGTAGATAGTCAACCAACTCAGACATCACGAGGTTTTGTATAATACAAGCAAAAAATGTTCATCAAATTTTGGTAGGGTGCACTGCATGTTGCAATGCGATCTTGTCATTGAAATTTGATCATGGCCTTCATGCCTAAAACTTGAGATTTGTAATAGAATCAATTCACAAATTAACAATTGTTTCATCTTACTTAAAACAAATTTTTATAAATTTAATTATCTGGTTGACATTCTTTCCATGATCTCCAAATTCGCGGTGTATGCCCTCTTTTTACTTTGGTATAGATAGAGTTTTTTTCCAAGTGAGAAATAATAAGTTTATACAACATTCATTCAAGAACTTGATAATAGTAGCTGCTTTGTTGCAATCATAGATTTCATACTAGCCATTTCAAATCGTTTATTAAATCGTTTATTCTCTAATTCTTATTAAAATCAGGCAGATTTGAAGGTTCATAATTATTATTCTCCCACTCATAATGATTGCAATTACTTCTTTGCTGGCCTGAACCTGGTGTATCAGGGCGCTGAGCCGCTGCACCACGGTTAGAGGAATTAGGCCAAAGAAATCATTATATGTGGAAATTGCTGATGTGGCCCAAGATTAACTTCAGTATTGACCTCTGATAATCCATCCTCATGATATTCAGAGGCATCACTATCATTATGATTGCTTTAGGCGTGCTGGCTTTGACCATCGCCACAAACCTTCAATATTGCAACCTTCTCATTCAGATTGGTCAGATGCAATTGTGGAGCAAAAATCACTTAACACTTCTCTTTGATTAACTTCTTTAAATCGTTACTTCTCCATGTAGAGTATTTTGCCTTTTTTATTAAAAGTAATATCTTCCATAAGATTATCAATTTGATGATACATAATATCCGCTGAGTCTTAAAATTTTGCAAATTCAGTCTTGAAAATGGTATAGCTTAGGGATGTTCCCCTGATCAATATGGTCACCATCTGCCATCTAGCCATGAGCGCCACTATTGATGTTTTGGACTACTTCAAAGTAATCTGATTCTCATCTGGTATCAAAGTCAGAGTTATGAAAGCCTATTGTATGAGGATACTAGACCAGATAATGATAGTTGTTAAGATATAAACTCCTTAAAGCTAAGACTTTGAGGCTGTATTCTCCTGTTGTTTAAATGTACAAAAGCTTTTTGCCCTAATCTTCCTAATTAAAAGTAATTCTTTAGCTTAAAACAAAATCATAAGTTTTAAATTAAAAAGCTCATATATTGCAAACTATAAAAGAAATATTCTGGTAAAAGATTGTTTTTTAAATTGTCTAATTTTAGAGAGAATTCATAGGGTTTGTTGTTAACCATACCTTTCCCATGAAACTCACCTCACATAGCCACTTAACCAGAAGATCACGCCAAAGAACTTCAGAGGGTCTACAAACTATTAGTAGTCCCGGTGTTAACCAGTTTGGCCTCATGGACAGTGTCTCACTGACACAATTACTTCAAGACAGCGTTACTTCTAATGCGTCTGAAAGTAACTAAACCTGTACTCCACTTGAACAACAGTAGCATGTAACAAGGCAGTTCAGACCACTAATTGGTAATTACTTTATTCATAAATCAATTGATATAAAATCTAATTCGTCATGACCAACAAATCCACCAATCCTAGGTCATCAAGTTAAATATGATTAAGTGGAACTGCCATGCGACAAATCCTAAGTTTTTTGTACCTAGAATTTTTTCAGTCCTTAATCGCTGATATGTTCAACATAAGATGTAAAACTTAGACGTAAGTTAATAATACTATTTCTTATAGAAAATCTACTTGACAAATTAGGTCCAATCAACCATTAAACAACAAGAAAGGATTTGATAGGATTTATGAGGCTATGAATTGTGATACTTTTATTAATAAAAGGAGCAACTTCTGAAGAGAGCTGCCAAATGAATCATCTATCTCAGAAAAACCTGGGATAAGTTACAAGAACTTGGTCTTGCTACAGCTGATGAAGTGGATGTTACTGACGCTGAAGTACAAAAAGATTTTAAATTTATTTATGTGGCTGAGCTGTAACCACTTGATGAGGTATATAGAATAGCTGAATCCTTTGAATGTCTCACTGATTTAGCTCCCAATGCTCCTAACTGCTCTGACTGAAGTTAGAGCAGCCAACCCAAATGATTGGCGCCATTTTCAGTTCTCTGCACCAAAGTAACTCATTTTTCTAGTGAAGAACTTTAAATAATCAACCCAAACCTCATAACGCCATTTTATATCTGCCTGCGCTGACCCTTTCTACTCTTTTGCTGATGAAACAGCCAACCTAGATGCCTCAACACCCTTTCTATTCCTCTGCGCTGATGCTCCCCATTGTTCTGGCGCTGAAATTGAAGCCACTGAAGCCCACCAAGAAAAATTAAAATAATTGTGTCACTGCGCTGGAATCTCCTGTCTGTCAACTAAATCATCCAACCCAACTGACTCCTTTCCACTCTGTTTTCCTATGCTAAGACTTACAGCAGCTCTAAAAAGTTAGCTGAACCAAATGCTTTGATGTTAATTTTGTTTCTCTTTAATGAGGTGAATGAAAAGCTTGACAATTCACTCAGGTTAGCTTATCCAATTGCCTCAAAACCAAAGTGCACTCTCCCACCATTTTATATTACACCATTTCAGCTTTAAAACCGCACTTAAAGCTAAAACTGGTAACAGGGACTTTACATCTGAGGTGTTTGTATTGATTGAGGCCCAGTAAAATAAAATATAATTGGCCTAAACCAGTTGAGCCAAGGGTTGCAGAAAATGATTCACCTCCACTCAACAAGATCCTATGCAGTTCTGGGGAGTTTCTTGGCCCAACAGAGGCAAATGTCCCCCAGACTACAATTCAAACCCATTTACCATTTTTGTTTATTTCTAACATTTAATTTTTTTTATTTTTTACAAACATTTTAGACTTCCCACCTGACAACAAAAAAAGACACCTGATTCAACCATTTGGAAGGGTTAAATGATTTTTTAATATGTTCAGTCAATTTACTTCAGTAATTTACAAACAGCTGAATTAATGGTTGATCCTCAGACTTCTCTTATGGAGGCCTGTCACATAAACTTAGGTTTTGCATTGGTAATTCAGAATATTTCGCTGATCCATACTTAATTTCCAGCGTCTTAAACATTATTTATGACCACCAGGTTTATTCATAAAGCCAAAACACTCAATTCAGATCTTGAGACTAACCCAACCAAGAATCTTGTCCCTAACAAAGCAAGTCAGGATAAAGCCAAAATGCTCTGGGCCAAGTTAAGGATGCCTTAACTCAACCAATGCGGTGCAACTGCCCCACCAATAGAGCTTGGAGGGAGCTCTGTCAGGCTTTGACCCAATGTGAGTGAAGCCTTGACTTCAGGTTGCCAAATAATTATCATTTTATTTACCTTATATTAACATTGTATTGATAGTCTGGTGAGAGGTGCTTTGTTAAGCTGAAGGATTGAAATATAAATTTTTTTGAAATATATTACATTGACAGTTCCCCATTAACAAAAATTAAATATTCAAATTATATACTCTAATAAACTTCCTCAACGATTACCTTCTGATAAGTTTAGGCGATTTTTCCCTATTCCCGCTTAGTTCATTCTCCATAGCCCTATTACAGTGCTATGATTATATCAAATAAAGGGCCTTTTTTACTACAAATTGGTTCTTGATTAGTTTATATCAGAGAATTTTCCAGTTCAAAGTGAACAGAGATTGTCCTTGAGGACGACTATTCCATCAAGAATATGCCCTAGCTACACAAAGTTTACTAGAAGATTTCTCTGGAGTTACAAGTAACTGATAAATATGTAGGCTTTAAATGACCAGCCTTCCAATTATAAGAAAAAACTCAACAATATAATTCTTTAATTTTTAAAATTTTAGAGGGTTAGGCCCATATGGCGAATTTATATTTTTCACCACTGAAAATATGGTGACATTTGTATATACAAATAGTGAGTTAAAAATAAGGGTTAATTAGAATTAATTGGAGAGAAAATTTGCAAAGGATGATTTAAGTTAAATATTGACTTAATGTAGTAGAAAATATTGTTAAGATCTATGATTAAGTATAAAAACAGACTTATCTAGAATTTTCTAATAAACAACTTTCTATGATTTTTGAACTGAAGAAAACATAAAACCTTCACTATTGGAAATCATATAATTTTTTTATGATACAGTTGTGCTGGTCCTTATTTGTGGAAGGACTACAAGACCTAATGGACCATAAGGGCTAAGAGACCCTTACAATGAACTTGTGCTTTTGCCTTAGGAACTAAAGTTATCTTAAAAAATGAAGCCTAGGTAGAACTCTATGAGGAGAGAATTTGTAATTGGAGATGAGTGTCAACTTTGGAGGTAATTCACCACTCAAAGCTCATCATTTTTATAATCCAGGTCTCCCCTCTCCTTGAGGGGTTTGTTATTAAATCTAAACCCTATTTTCTAATTGTAAAAAGTTTTATGTGGAGATTAGAGTATTTAGCTTACATATGTAAAAGGTTACTTTATTCTAATAAGGGTGTACAGATTTCATAATTTTTTTTAAATTGTAATGCAACTTTTCAAAAAATATAGGGAAAATTTTAGCTATATCTAGAAAGCAAAATTTGTACCTTTTAAAAAGAATATAGAACGTTTATAATTTTTTAAAAATTATAATGAGACTGCGTCCAATCCAAAGGCTTAGGGTTTTCCATATATGTATTTTAAGTAACTTCTTTAGAGTTCAAGGCTACTTATAATTTACTAAGTTCTTCTTATTGATCTTTCTTTATAATATATTGCCCACACGTTATAAATGGATTTTTATGGCCATCATCTGGATATAATTATATAAATCACATAGTAAGTTTTGTTGCCCTGAGAAATTTTTTATCTAGACTAGACCTATGTGGACCAAAGTCGCGCTTTTCTTAGTTTTATTATTTATTCGAGGCAAGCCGACCAGGGGACGGACATTACCGAAATAGAGAAAGTATCGACATGAAACCTGAGCAGGGTCAACTCTGTCGTAGAAAGTTTTTTTTCACCTCCGGATCGGGACTCGGATTTTTCTGGTTACGTCATGGGTAAGGTTTTCGTGTTATTATACCTACTAACCGCCAATAGCTTCCTTCGGCTGGCACCCCGATCGATGTGTGAAGGGCGGGAATCGAACCCGCAACCTTCAGGTTGGTAGCCGTACGCCCTACCGACTCGCCTTCCATCCCCTCGCTTTCTTAGTTTTCATTATTTTTTTTAGCATTGTAGAAACTTTCCTGGTTAATGATTACTAAATTTATGGTCCAAAAATAAGATAATATGTTGTTGTCACAATATATAAGAATGATTATCTTGAACTGAATAACCAAGGATTTAAATTCAATTCTTTATATTTATGTTGGCATGAGGATCCCATACCTTATGTGATAGATTCATCCATCTTTTTTATAAAAGGTTTAAATAAATAGTATAGTATATGAAAATAACTTCAAATGGAACGCAATTCAGATCTTGAAAATCCTTTTTCAGCCATTAAAATATAAGCTAGCATTGCAACTATTAAAACTATGAAAACCTATCAAATAATTTATGATGTTTCCATCTATTGCGCGCCTTTATTTATGAGAACCAATGCTCATGCCATGCATAAAAGCAAAAAAACAAAGTTTTATACCACAATCACACTTTGCAAATCGAGTGACATAACGCATCAATGAGATCTTATATTTCACAACTTTGGTTTCCAATATTATGCTGCACTGTGGAGCAATGCATCCTCATGAGACATAAAACTCAGAAAAAATGACCTTATTTGTCCAAAGTCTAAAAAATTATGTAACTCCAATATATCAAGAACAAAATCCTTGTCAAGAATCTGGAATCCCATCTAATTTACTTCTCATCTTGTTCTAAAACGCTTTTCCAAGTAATATACAAGAAATCATACCTATATTATTTCTAAGGCCTGGGTGAAAACTATATAGAATTGGAGGCCATAATACAGTACTTAAATGTGATCATCCCTAGCCTATGACAGAACCAACAGGTTGCAAGCCTCAAAATACTGAGGCAGTAATAAACTAAGACCCATATTTAAAACAAGCCTAAATAGAGAAATATAAGTTTAAAAAAAAGATAATTAATATCACAATTAGTGAAAGTACATTATTATGTTTATATTATTTTACCTATAAAAGGAGTGCCCTGCTAAGAAGAATGAAGATTTTATAGTGTTGGAAATAAACGACTTGGGAGCATAGGAAGGTTATATGTATAAAATCTTATTACTGATATGGGGATTTAAAAGTTGTTTATGATCCAATAATTAGACTATCAGAATCTACTAATTTATACTTGCCAATTACAACCCCTTTCATTAACATTAATAAGCTAAACTTACAATTTTTAAGTTATGTAAGATAGAATTTTTAGATGGGGGTTTGCGCAAGTCTGGTTAACTATAATTTACACTAATATAAATTGATTTCAATACTATTAGCTAAATCTGAAAAATGGTCACTTATAATAAATGAAAAAAAGCATTTTCAGAACCAAAAATTCTTGAGAATTGATAAGTATTTATACAAAATGAACAAGGAAAAAATAAAAAAGTTATGAAAAAATGGCAGGCAGTACTCACACCCTGGAGACATAGACACATAGCTACCAATAAGAAAAAGACAATGAGGCTCCTGCAGAGGAAGGCTATATGGCTAGACACAAAGGGAATTAAAAGCAGCTTATAGTCACAAATTAGACTTCTTGGCGCATCTTTATTCAAAGTTCTATATCAATAGAAGCCAAAAAATAATTTGCATATTTCTGTAAAAGATAGTGTAACTTAAATTTTTAGAGATGACCTTAAGGAGGTCAGCGGCTAGGCATTATCAAAAGCGCATAGATTACAGTTTGGCACATTGATAGTCCTGGTAAAATTGCAAAGGTGACTAACAAGGAAGTAGATTAAAATTATTACTTAAGGAATTTTTGGGGATTGTATTGATTATATAGTCTTAAGGTGCGTGCATCTTGACCAATGGGACTTAATGACATAAAAGGTAGTATAAGATCTTAATTAGGCCCAAACTCAAACCTTATAATGAGTTTACAGACCTAAAATTGGTAAGATTCCATGATATAATTAATATTGAAACAATATCAAAAACTAACAATTTGTTGCATTAACCATATAATTATTTGCATAAAAAGCTGGAGTGGTATTAGTTAATATCCCATTTTGTTGATTCCTTTATTCCACCTGTGCGTGCTTTTCCCTTACCCAATGGTGGTCCCAGGTATATTTGAGATAAGGTAGAATATCCAACTTATTAGCTTCTGACTCAGCAACCTCTTCCTTGTTATTTAGTTTACACTAGAAATTATGTAATGATTTAAGACACTTAACTTTACTTGGAGCAACAATCTCTTTTTATCAATGATTGATTTTCTATCTGATCTAGTCTAGTCTAACCTATTAGATAAAATTTTTGATATGCTTACTTGTTTACACCCTTCAAGAAAGTTTTTACCCTTTCCTAGAACCATTTTATCATTAAGTTTAAAACTAGCTGCAAGCTCCCATGAGGCTGAACAGCTTAGTTAAAAAACCTGCATGATAAAGAAACTCTTGTATATACACAAAGAGCATGCTTGACATTTTACATATTGGCAATTCCTCCTCACTGGCAGTCCACTTATCATTTGTACTTGAGGCTGATGATTCATTTTAAAAATTTGCTTCTTCAAGTGGTTGGTTCTTCATTATCTAGATAAAATTGGAGTTGCAATTATGTATTGTAGGAAGATAATAGACTGACATATGATGGGGCTTTAGTATAAAATTTAGAAATTAAGACTAAAGGTAGTTTTTCCCATCACTATATATACTATTGGCTAACCGCCCTATGATTTCCTGATTAATAGAGTGATGTTATTAGATGTAATACAAAAGAGTAATATGGTAAGAGTATTCATGTACTATAACTGTACACCCACTATAGGCCGTTATTAGATGTCATTTTTCTGCTGAATTAAACGGCTTTTATGAGGTTACTTATGTTGCTAATTGAAATTTAGCCCATATTTCTTCTTGCATCTTCACTTAAACGATGTATTGCAGGCAGAATTTCTGAGGCTTCTTATTCATAAAAAGTTTTCCTTCTTTACTCCCATCTACACCTCTGCGGTTCATTTCTTTCTGGCATAAGGAAGCAACTCTAAAAAGCACCTCAATTATCAAGTTAAAAGCTACGCCACCAATCTTGAAATCATGGAAGTGTGGCACTCATTTGTTTCAACAACTAGTTAAAAATCAATTTGCTCATAACCTGACCAACACTAAAAATTTACTAATAAATAAAGCAGCGCAAAACCTGGTAATTGAATTGTTAGCAAGAGTAAATTAAAACCATGACTCACCAGAATTTCTTGTATTAAATAAATAGGCAATCAATTGACTATAACATATCTTAGTACTAAATATTTGCAGAGCTTTATTTTTCAGTCTGATTTAAATTATGGGCAGGCTTTGCAATTAAACCAATGATTTTTGCTTCCCCTAACTTGATTGGTTATAAATTGAGAGTTGGCTTTTTTACTACTAAAAATGTCAGGTCATGATGTCCAATAATTTATTAAACTTTACAAACATGGTAGATATACATAAGAAGTAGTGATAAATATGGTGTTATAAAATCAGACAGTATCATTAGAATCTGTCATATTGCTCATACAGGTCGAACCAACTGAGCAACAGATAAATAATGTGGGGATTGTTGGTCCTTTGAACACGCTTGAAAATATACTAAAAATAGGAGCAATTGCCTCAATCAACCCTTTTATTTATTATAATAAATACCGCGACCTTTTACTGTCCCACTCTCTCTCTACTATTGACAACCTTTTCTCTCTCAATCGCCCACTTGCTTATATACAGCGACTTCAGATGATACTGCTCTCATAGCTTGGGCTATTCTATTCCACCAATTCTCCTCAAATTTGGCTTGTTATTCTCTAATTCTCTATCACCCTAATTTTAGGGGATACACTTTGTCTTCATCAAATGTCAACATTGCCTTATCACCTTATCGCCTTATTTAGAGTCATCCAATAATAAACCATTATATCCCAATATTGCCTCATTTTGAGGCAATCAAATAATTGTAACTGATATCATGTTTGGAAGAATCTTCCCAATCTGCCCTAGATGTCCAACAATTATCATCCAGTCATATCAGAATTGTGATATTACCCCCTCCTTGACTGGATGATAAGGCTACTATTGTTTGTATGGTCGGAAGAGCTTTGCATGCACTCAGTTAATAATCTGACCACTTTAGGGGTCTTCAATGGTATATGCGTTGACCTCAGTTTTCTCTATAACTTTGAACGGGCCAATACAAATACTGGACAGCTTGTGTTTCCACCTGACGCCATGTTGGTCATGGAAGAGAACAATATTGTCTTCCTTGAACTGCACCAACCTGCTATGACATACCTGATTGGCAGCCTGATTCCTGATCTTCTTGGCTAAGCTGAAGGAATATGCTTCAGTTTGCAGTTTGATCAGAATTTTTGCAAGGTTAGTCAGATAGTGGTGTGGTTCCAGTCTACTGGTGTCTTCTACACATGAATAAATTAACGCCTGAAGAGTTGGGCGTCAGCCATAAAGTAATTGGAAGGGACTCTTCCCCATGGTGGAATGGTAACTAATGTTATATGCAAACATGGTAGTGGAAAGTAGGGAGGTCCAATTGGAAGGATGATCCACTACTAATTTTTGTAGGATGTTCAACAGAGTCCCACACACCCATCTGACCATTCCATTAGATTCAGGGTGGTATGGGGTCGTCAGAACCCCGTGGATTCCCATAAGATCATTCAGTTTGGGGAGGATGTGCGAGGCGAAGTTGGTTCCATTATCAGTGAGAAAGAACTGAGGGCATCCGTGTCACTGGGAAATGCATTCCATCACAAATTTGGCCACTGTAACTTCCCCCAAATCTCGTATCACCCTCGCTTTAACCCACTGGGTCAAGTGATCAATAGCCACAGGAATGTACTTACACTGGTTAGCTCCTGTTGGCAAGGGAACAATGACATCAAGGGAAACCATGTGCCAAGCGAAATATGGTTTCACTACCCAGTATGGAGTCTTGCGTTGAAATGGCTTCTCCACTTGGCACTGATGGCAACAGGAAATATTTTTGAGCACATCAAAGCTCATGCTTTCCAAATAGTACAAGGGTGCAACAGCTCCATTGTCTTGCGCACCCCACCATGTCTGACTGCCTTATGGGCACTCATCAAGATTCCCTGTCATGCTGAGGGTCATGGAAAATTCACTGTATAATCGCCAATCTGCTTGTAAAGTTCCCCATTCCATTGGAAGGTATTTGTTAGCATCTCGTTTAATGCTTTGAGCACTCAGGGCAGTTCATAATTGTATTTTCTGATGAGCATCTTATCATACATCATGTTGCTGAGGTCCGCCATCACCGCAACAGTTGGTAATTGAGATAAACAGTCAGCGTTCTGATGCTTTACTCCTGGCTGATGAAGGATCTTGAAGTCATAAGCCTGCAACTTAAGAGCCTTTGAGCCAAACGGGCTTCAGGTTCTTTGAGGTTCTGCAACCAGCATAATGATGCATGATCTGTTACAGCTTTAAACTTAACCCCATGCAGATAGACTCTGAATTGCTTATACATGTAGATCACTGCTAAGAACTCCCGCTCAGTCACAGTATAATTACGCTCAATGCAGTTCAGGCTTTGACTACTGTATGCTACAGGATGCTCCTCTCCCTTATCATCTTTCTGAGAAATTACTGCCCCAACAGCGGAAAGGGATGCATACATCTGAATGATAAACTCCCAATCAAAGTTCAGATAGCTTAACACCGGTGTGCTGATCAACACCATATTAAGTGTATTAAAATCAGATTGATGACGTTCCATCCATTCAAACACAGCATCCTTTTTTAACAACTTGAATAGTTTGCCCCCAATACAGCTAAAATTAGGGATAAATTGCCAGTAGTAACTGACCATTCCCAAAATACCTGTATGTTGCTTTTAATATTAGGTGTAGTCATTTTGCTGATGGCCTCCACCTTAGCTGGCTGTGGTTTCAGCCCTTTAGAGTCTACCACGAACCCCTGGTATTCCAGCTGATCTTTGAAGAAGTCACATTATTGAGGTTTAATTTAGATGTTCGCCTCAGCCAGCTGGTGGAATACTGCTTCTAAATGATTGAGATGCTCTGAAAAGATTAGAGAGAAAACGTTAATATCGTTGAGGTATACAAGGACGCATGATAGCTTCAGCTTACCAATAATAGTATTCATGGCTCACTGAAATGTAGCTGGGGCATTGAACAGCCCTTGAGGCATCCACATCAGTTGAAAAAGGCCTTTGGAGGTGATTACAGCGCATCTTTCCTGTTCCACCATGGGTAACTCGATTTGCTAGTAACCTGATATCAAGTCCATTGCTAAAAAATAAATGGGCTCCCCCTAACTGATCCAAAGCATCATCAATCCTTGGCAAAGGGTATGAGTCTTTTTTTGTAATACTGTTGAACTTCAGGTAGTCTATTACTACACAGTTGGTGCCATTCTTCTTTTTTACAATCAGAATGGGCGAAGCCCATGGGCTTTTGGATGGTTTGAGCATCCCTTGCTCTAGCAACTTGTCAATTTCATTAGTGACAACGTCTTCCACTGCCCTCAATTGGTGGATTGGCTGAGACCTTATAGGGGAATGATTTCCTGTGTCTACTCGATGGACCACCCCAAGCACACCCTAAGTCATGATTGTCAGCAGCGAAAATCCCCTTGTACTTCTATAATAAAGCTATTTTCTTAGTCTTTTTGCTCTTCTGACAGTCCTATTAAATTACTCCGCGGTACCACCATTAGTACGCCAGTCAGTGCCTCAACTGGTAGACCAAATTCATCCAAATACCCAAGATCATGAACCTGAAGGACCTCATTTATTGGAATCAAATGTAAATATGCTACAATTTGGTTCCAGCGGATTTGCATTGGTTCGCTCTGGAGGTTTGCTAACAAAACCTTAATCTCTCCATGTCCCAGGAGTATAATCCCTGGAGCCACATGCGGCTCAAACAGCATTTGATGATAGAGCCCAATGACTTCTCCAATATAGTTCAATAGGCACTTCCACCTCTAACTCGGTGTTCACTAAGACTTGATGTCCAGAAGGAATAGATATGGGCCCTGCAGCTCAAAGAGATATCCCTTGATATTCATATATCTGCTGGGGAAGGGGCCAAGTCTTGCGCTTTAGTTGGTGATAGCAAACCGGCATCACCCCACCACTATAGGCAAGGTCAATATGGCTCATATGCATCAGATCCTTTAGTACTCCGCTAGTGGTGAAGTAAATTGGGTTCCGCTGACCCAGAATGGCGTTGGTCTCCTCTAACATATGAATGACATCCCCAAAACGGCGCAGGAAAGCAGTTCCAATTAACAGGTCGTAGTTTTCATTTGGCAGCACAATCACAAGTGAACAATGACAATGGACCCAAAGCTCAGAGGTAGTGAACTGTAAGCCCCCTTCAGAGATAGTACTTACTCTCAAGCAGTTCCATACACCATTTGATGGTCCACATCAGGTTTTAACGTCAACTTCGCCATTAATTTAATGATCATTATGTTGACTGAAGCACCATTATCTATTATAGCGCAAACCCTATTTTTCACTACAAAAATATCACAGTACATACACTCAGAATAAGAAGAATATTAACTGTTTAATATGTGAACATTTATGGGATCTCTTTTTCAAGAAAACTCATTATCCCCTCAACAACTTGGGGGTATTCTTTGACAATAGCGTCTACTGGAAAGGCGATGTTTACTCCTTTCAGAGTTGGCGCATCTGTGGCAGAATTGAGTTTATTTTAGGAAGCTTGATCAAGCATTTGACAGGCATACAGCTTCAGTTTTTCTGGGGACTCTTCTTCTGCCGCCGTCTTAGCTTGAGCTTGTGTCACTAAATTTACTCCTCCAACTGGCTGCTGATATAAAAGTCCGTCATTGTACTGAGGAACTTCCGCAGGGTATACTACTATTAATTCAGGGATGTTTGAGTTGGTAGCGCAGAGGTAGAGGGTCCCGTCTCTACTCTGCTCTATCTTTTCCCTGATAGTATTGATCTTGGTGTACATAGACCACATGGCACTTATGGCAGAATTTTGCCAAATGACCAGGGTTTCTGCATTCATAGCAGTTAACCCCATAAGAGCCATGTCCTTGATTGTCATAAGAGGGTCCTGATTGGAAAGTTTGGGGTCATTCAGCATAACCAGGACCAGGTTTGTAAGATGATTGTTGACGTTCAGCATAGCTAGGTCCTGGTTAATAGATGGGTTGCTGATAGTTTTCGTGACCAGCCCGTTGATGCTGATCAAGCTGTTGAGTATAATTTGGCTGAGGATGAGGCGCAGAGTTATAGAAAGGCCGAGGATTACTAAATGGAGCTGGAGTCAGATGAGAGTATTCTCCTAAATAAGAAAGTGCAGTAGAGGCAGTAGTCTTACATTCCATATTTGGTGGCAGAAAGTTGGGGGATATGCGACGCAAAAACTGTGCAATCTTGAGCAAAGGTACGTCGTCATCCAGAAGTGGTGAAATGATGTTGTGAAGCTATCAATATGGCTTCACCGTGGAGGTCATTGCGATGCACACATCAGCTTCTGCTAACTACCCTTCCGCGATCAGCATGTGGGCTTCCATTGTGAATTGATCAGCAAACTCCAAGAGAGTCACATTTCAGCGGAATCAGATTGTTAAGAATTCTGCTTTCCGCTTTGACATCTTTGAGGTACCCCCAAACAGGTTAAGTATGGTATCCTTCACATTCTTATAGGTGACAGAGCTAATTGAGAGGTAACAGGGGACTTGATTGGCACTCCCGATGTCCAAGACAGATATCAACAATTTAGCCTTCCATCTATCAGATGCACCTTCCGCTGCAAACTCAAAACGTTTGAAGGAACCATGAATGTTCCCGTTCTAATCAAAAGGAGGTAGTTTTTTAATATTAACCTCCTCATCCCATTCAAGGGGTTTTGGCCAATACTGAGGGATGGGTCAAGATCTGAAAGCAGTTTCCTGATGAGAAGCTGGATCAGTGGAAGTTGTGATGTCTGCCACTTCAGGGGTACGTGACCTTCTGCCATGAACGGCACCGCCATTACTTGAGGGAATTGGCACTCTGACTCATAGTCATATCCAGTACTACCATCCTAGGTGTAGAAGCTTCGACCAGCTTCCTATTCTTCCTCATATGATGCCCCCTCTTGATGGTCATCCTAATCCCAGTGAGAAGAACATGAGGCGCTGTTCAATTTTTGTTCTGAATACTGAAGCTGTTCGGTAGTATCATCCAACTGGTTGGCGAGTTTCTTGTTTTATTGTTTCTAAAATATGCATTTGGATAAACGTGCTATCAAGCTGGTGCATGACAGCATTTCGTTCTTGGAGAAGCTCATCCTGTTTTTTGAGCACCGCGTCTAAGGTAAGTTTGATTTCCTCATACCTGGCTGGTACAATGTTTTGAGAAGATTCTTCTCATTACAGGCTGTGTAAGACATGGCTGTCAACTGGAGGTTCGTAGTATTTAGAGGTTGATCAATGGGCCCCTGTAGTGAGCACCACTATTATAAAATCAGATGGTATCGTTAGGATCTGTCATATTGTTCATACAGGTCAAAACGTGAGCAACAGATAGATAATGTGGAGATTGTTGGTCCTTTGGACACACTTGAAAATATACTAAAAATAGGAGCAATTGCCTCAATCAACCCTTTTATTTATTATAATAAATGCCGCGACCTTTCACTGTCCCACACTCTCTCTACTATTGACATCCTTTTCTCTCTCAATCGCCTACTTGCTTATATACAGCGACTTCAGATGATACTGCTCTCATAGCTTGGGCTATTCTATTCCACCAATTTTCCTCAAATTAGGCTTGTTATTCTCTAATTCTCTATCGCCCTAATTGTAGGTGATTTACTTTGTATTCATCAAATGTTGACATTGCCTTATCACCTTATCGCCTTTTTTAGAGGCATCCATAACCCATTATATCCCAATATCGCCCCATCTTGAGGCAATCAAACAATTGTAACTGATATCATGTTTGGCAGATTCTTCCCAATCTGCCCTAGCTGTCCAACAATTATCATCCAGTCATATCAGATTCGCGACATATGGCCTTCTGCACTTGTTGTTAAATGGTAAATTGGCTATGTATGATCATATAATTTCAAAAACCAAAACCTCTTCATCTTTGATGAATAGATCTGAGCCTGTGAAAGTTGCATCAGCTACAAAAGCCTTAGCCATTACATGACAGCAAGCTTTTCAATGGAATGACCATATTTATTTATCCACCATCAGCATCAGCTAAACCGCCTCCCCTTTGTTAGGAATTCCAGCCCAAATTAATATTAAAACTACCTCTAATGGTGAGATATAATTTAACCTAAATTATTAGCTATTAGCATTAATAAGGATCATCCCAAATTATAAACCCAATCTTCAGATGTTGAGTTTATACATGACTTCAATGGACAGACGTCAATTTTTATAAATAGTAACATAATGCCACAGTAATTCAAAAGAGAGAATTGGTATAGAACTTGGCTCAGATGCGCTTAGTAATTCCTAAGAAATGATGACAATTGATTTCCTTTAAAACATTGCTCCTATGAAATAATCGGGATTCCTTTTCAAACACTTAGTTGTCCGCTATCTTTATAGCCAAATTTAAGGTTAAAACCAATCAAAGAGCTTCCCCTTAGTTGTATTTTAAATAGTATCTATATAGCTATCATAATGCCTGGGTCTTTAGAAACCTGAATTATAATTTTAGGATGTTTGGAGTATTTCTCAGCGCGTCCTGAAACCCCTCATAAATAAAAAGTATAAGAACTAAACAAAAAATATACCAAGGCTTTGGGTATTATATATTGATAGTATTAAAATTCTCTTCTTGTTTTAATAAAGTTACTAATCAGTAGCTACCTTATATCTTTTCATCTCAATTGTCTTTATATATATTATTTTTGCTTATTTATGCTTCTATTTCTATTTTTAGATTTCTATATTCATTATATTTTCCATTTTTAGTTATTTTGAGATTACTGTATAAGTATTAGCAAAATAATAATAGCGTGCTTCTTATTGCTTCTGATGCTAGGACATTCAGTGACGAATGTATCATTGGGAATTGGTATGGTTACACCATTCAGACATTATGTATCAATATTATTGACTTGGCACTTCAGCTGGTGGTATATGATAATCTGCTGTAAATACAGCTTAGTGACTATATTGTCCTTTCAGAATCATCATCCTTCTTTTGAGAAAGTCACCAGAGGGTGACCATCAGATACTACACGATGTAAATGAAGAGGGTCCTATTAAAAAGCTCCTACATTGTTTGATGAGGCCTCGTTGCCTGCATATTCATTTTGACCTGGTAAGACTATTAGTTCTGACACAATAGAACATCCCAGTTCTATTGTGCATTCTCTTTTCACTCCTTATTTAATTATCTGAGGTACTACAATAATGTTGCATTGGTAATGTTTAAAGCATAATGTCCGTTCATTTATACAATTGTAGAAATAATATCACTTCTGGGCGTATCACCTTCACGTTATTATTAGTTTGATTGTCATATTTTGTATAATTATTGGTGAATTTATTTCTGTTGTTCACACTTGAGTTCCCAAAAGTGCCTGTTTGCTTAACAGTTCTCTTGACTGTAGCCAAGGCTTTAAATGGACATGAAGATGTTAAACTAGTGGAGAGGTCAATAACGATAAAGAGATGGGGCGAATAGATTAATTTCTTAAGTTAAAAGATTTAAAAATTTTAGGGTGAGTGTGGACATAATACCAAGAGGACCTCCATGGTCCCATATAATCATGATCTTTTACACCCTTCCAGATCAACTGCTTAGTTAATATCTTCATTGTTCTTTGTAGACATCATTCTCATAATTGCATTGTCAGGAGTTGATCCTTTTGAGATTTTGGAAGCTTGGGTGCAATTCCAGAAGTCATCATCATTTCTTATGCTCATGATGCTTTCTGATTGTTTTCCTATCAGTGCCTTCAGGGACAAGTTTTAATCATAAGGATTTGAGAGTCAACTTATTGGTGCTTAATTAAGGAGTAGTGGTCTCAACTTACTTATTATCTCAAATTTTGACAGCTTCCCCTCAAGATCCTATTGGAGGGGATTTAGGGATATATTAATCAGCGACTGACTTGTTTACCACTATCCCTTGAGTAAGATTGATAATGGAGTATTCAGAGTTCACTTTATGAACAACTTTGTAGGGTTTGGACCAAAGAACGGTAAGCTTATTCTGTTGACCTCTTGGTTGATGGCGATAAAAAAGGACTAGGTCCCTCTACTTAAAAAGTTAATAAGGAGGGTCATCCAATGTTAAATTGGGATGTCTCCCTTTTTTGTAGTGAAAAAATTACCTGAGTGGCAAGGACTTGAAGCCAGCTAATCTCATTGCCTAAGGCCCTCATTTTCAGATCAAAGTTCTTAGGCCTAGAGGAACTGAATAGGAGCTGAACGCTACTTGGCAGCTGAGGAGTACGACCATATAGAGCTTTAAAAGGAAGAATCTTGATTTAGAAATGATGGTACCTTATCAGGTAATTGAGCAAAGCACTGGATAGATAGTGGTTCCAGTGCAAAGGCAGAGGTTGTTATATTTCACAAGATAGAAACAAGTGTTCTGTTAGTGCATTCCACCGCCTCATTGGTTGAGGGATAATAGAGGGCAGTAAACTTTGGTTAAGCCCAAAAGCGATGTTAATCCTTATACTAACTGTGAGGTGAAATTTAACCCATTAACCAAAATCAGAGTTTGAAAGCATCCATGCTGGGTAAAAATGGATTAGGTAAGAAAGAGGGCCATGGCTTTTGTAGTTGCAGCTGGAACAGAAAACGTTACAACCCATTTTTGTCAGATGTTCTACAGCTAAAGTTATGTATTTGCTCCCATGTAAACTAGTGGGAAAGGGGCCCATCACATTGATGCTAAAAACATTAAATGGATTTGACGGAGCTACAACTGAATGTTGGTACCAAGGGTTGGCCCAAACTTGGATTTGGCAAGTCATAAAGACCCTAGAACATCCTGAATGGGTTTGACATCTAATCCCAGTAGCATCACTTCTTTAGCCATTCATAAGTCTTTTTTACTTCCCCATGTCCCACAGTCACATGAACTTCAGGAAAAACATCAGATTGGGAAGAAGTGTATTTAAGGGAGTGATTTCTTATTGATTTTCTAATACAGCATTCACTCTTTGAGATAGCGTCTTGGGCCATTTTCTAAAGCTCAGTTTGGATCTCAGGAGTTTTTAACTCTCATCGACTAGGCTGCCAAATTATATTATATAGTCAGTCTTCTTTGGGGGTTAAGGCAGCCAGCAACCAACATCCTCAAAAGATCACTAACATTCTAATGAATTGCTCCCATGCGATGAACAATGGAAAATTGTAGTCCTGTAGTCTTATTGCTCACCTCGTTAGCTGGCCGTCCTGGTCTTTCATCTGCTGCAACCATTAGAGCAAGGAATGGTCAAGCTGATGGTGAAATGGGTGGTGTATAGGTTGGGCCAGAGATGTTTTATTGTTAATAAAACAGCTGGGCGCTCACGCTCAGTAACACTATAATTTCGTTTATCCATGTCAGGGTCTTGCTAAGTAATCCACTTAATAGTCAATTTTATCTTAATTGTGTTGAACTAGGATAGCCTCAAATGCTATGACATTAACATCAATGAACAGCAATATTGGCTGGTCAAAACATGGATGAACTATAATAAGGTTAGTACAAAGAGAAGTACACAGCGCATTATATGTTTCTTCTTGTTCAGATCATCACTTAAGAGCACATTCTTCTGTAGAAGATAAACATTAGTTCATCTAAGTCAGAAAATTGAGGGATGAACTGACAATATTAAATCGCCATGCCTAAGAACACTTGAATATTCCTTAGGTTCTAGGGGAGTGACATCTCCTTATTGGCAGCGACTTTATTTGGGATAGGCTAAGGTCCATATTTTAAGACCTTATACCAAGGAATTCCATTTCAGATTGGAAGAAAGAGAATTTATAGGCTTAAGCTTTATAGAAGCCTTCCTTAAACGATTAAACAAACCTTCCAGAGATGTTCCATGTGGCCTTTGTAGGTTTGTGAAAAGACACTAATATCATATAGGTACACAAGGAAAAAAGATAGTTTTAAATCCCCAGTATCCCATCCAAGGCGCGTTGGAAGGTAGCAGGCGCGGTGCAAAGGCCCTGGGGTATCTTAGTTGGCTCAAATAGCCCCTCGTTGGCAATGAACTTGCATTTGGATTGATCCTGATGCGCTAGCTCTACTTGCCAGTACCCACCAGCGAGATCTATAGCAGATATTCTTTGACTTGGCAAGCAAGAAGAGAGAGTTGTTGATCCAGGGCAATGTATAAATGCCATTCTTGGTAATAAAGTTGAGCTTTGATAGTCTATCACTAAATGATGACTACCATCCTTCTTTCAAACTAACAAGAGAGTGGTGGCCCAAGGACTACTGGAAGGCACCAGTAACCCAGCCTAAAGTAGCTGCTTAAGCTCAACAGACACTGTGCTTCTTCAACATTATTTTTATAATAGTGAAAGAATCAAATGGGTTGAGCGTCCCCAGTCTCAACATGATGTAAAAATGCATTCAAATTTCCAAAACCTTGGGTAAAGGTAGAGAATAGGTCACAGTAATCTCCTAATAATTTCTTATTTCAGCTCCGTTGTTCACTGGTGAGCTCTTATAAAATAGATGTGTCCCTTAAAACTATTGATGGAAATAATTCTAGCCCAAAATCCCTAAAATTCCTAAAGCTATGAATGTTTCCTATAGCCTCTACAGGAAGAAGGAAAACATAAGAAGCTGCAGTATTAGGCCTGCTGTCCTAGGTTTGTCAGTGAGGTTAGTCAGCAGCGCTGATATGGATCCAGCATAGTCAGGATCTAAAATTTCCAACCATGTCAAGACTTTCTTGACGGATAGGTTATAAATGCCTCATATTTACAGCAGATTTCCTTTGAAAATTGATATGTACCTTGGTATTGACAATGACCAGGCACTTTAGAGGTATTTTAGTCACCCTAATCAAATGAATAAGCATGCCCTCTTTTCCATCTACCACAGGAGGGGTATCTTTACTTGATAACCCCTTATGTGATATGAGGCTTTTTATCAGCCTCCACTTCAACAGGCAAGCCTGAGCTTTGACCTCCGTTTTGGTTTACAGGAGGTCTTAAAAATAAAGGAACCCTGTATCATAAAAAAGACTAGAATCCTTCACCATTGTGCATAAAGGCGGAATCATCTAAGCAAAACTGGTTTCCAAGGTGAAGGGCATAAAACATGTGTCTAATGCATTGGCTGTGGTGCTCAAAGAAATCTTTCCAAAGTAGAATGGTAGTTAGGAATAGGCCCCAATATATTGGGTGCATTGTGGCCCAGCCGTGCCAAAATTCCATATAGTGAGGAAAGTCTGGAGGTACTTTGGCACGTTCATTAATTCAGATGAAATGAAATTTACTGGGAATTGCTATCAACAATTATGTGGACAGAGATCCTATAAACTAGAACAATTATGCGTTTTACTAAAGCTCCTAATTGGGGAGACAGATTGAGAAACATGATGAATTCATCAGAATAAGGGTAAGAAGTTAGGATTATATATTAATATGTATCAATTCTTCTTCTTCAAGTATGACAACATTAGACTCAATAAAGGCCTCTATACATTCTTAAGGAAGTACAGGTGTTTAATGAATGACTGGACCTAAATTGTTGGGTAGATTTGATGTCATAAATAATAATATTAGCTTACGTTTAATTTTAAATATCTCATGTCAATGAGATCAAAGATTAAAGACCAAAATTCTTCTTAGTACAAATGAAACTTAGGATTTATAGCCTAGCAGTTCCACTTATCATATTTAGCTTGATGATACGGGATTAAGGCTTTATTAATCACGTCAAACTTATTTTTTAATGTCAATTGAGGTATGATCAATTTAATCTCTGACTAGTGGTACAAACTGCATTTGTATGTGCTACTATTGCTCAAGATGAGTATGGTTTAGCAATTTTAAGAAGCTTAGAAGAAATGCTGCTTGAAGTAATAGTGTCAGACACAGTCCATGAGGCTGAGCTGGGATACAGAGGGACAATAGATAGTTTGTAGTTCCTCTAAAATTCTTAATCGTGATTTCCTAATTATTTGGTGATATGAGGCGATGTTTCATGAGTGAAAGGTGTAGGTAATATTGAACCCTATACATTCTTCAAAATTAGACAGATAAACAAATACTTTATTAGATTGAATTTTAGTATTTTGCAATATATGAGCCTTTTTATTTAATATTTATGTTGTCTTAAGTCAATGAATTACTTGTGATCAAGAAGATCAAATAAGGAAGCCATCATAAAATTAAACAGCAGGTGATTAAAGCCTCAATGTCTTATTTTTAAGGAGTTTATGTCTTATTAATTATTATTATCTAATATTGTACAATATATGTAGGCGTTCATAACTCTGACTTTAATCCCATATGAAGAACCAGATCATCTGAAGCAGGTCAAATCTTTAATGGCGGCGCTCATGTCTGGGATGACAGATGGTGACCATAAAGAGCAGAAAAAACCCTTTACTATATAAAATTCTTCAAGACTGAAGTTGCAAAATTTTATAAACTTTTCTTTCCAGTTACTATCACTTTTAGTAATATGATTCAATTCAAATTGCAAAATTTGATAATTAATACCAGGTGAGATAAGTATGAATAATAAAGTAAAAAGCTCCGCTGCCTCCCTGAGTTCGATCCCAGTAGTGAACTTTGGGTAGGGGACAATTATGACTGTGTTGGCGTTGTGCACCAATGCCCCAAACTGAGATAGCGAATAGCAAAGGCGGTCCATGGAGTTCCTGGCCTATCATACGCCACGCATGGAGGTTTTCTGGATTTTATCCTCCTTTCCCATTTTCTTCACTTCCCCCCATTAGTGCGGTATTGTCCCCAGGTCAGCCCACCTCGAATAAAATTAAATTAAATAAATTGAAAAGCTGGGCAAACGCGGTAAAGGGTAGCAGACCTGGACCTGCACCACCCAAAGGTACCAAGCGCACAGGTACAAATGAAAATCTCAGTAAAAATAAAAAAGCCAAGGTGGCGCCCCCGCAGGTTTTGTTAATTTTTTGGTAAAATACTGCAGCTATATAAAAGTATCCCAATTGCAACCACTGTCATTGGTGGAACATGGGATATGAGTTTTCCTGGGCATAGAAACACCAATATTGTGGGAAAAGTTTGGCGAAGCCCAACATAAATTTTTCTGCACGCAGTGTACATAACAACCCATACTATCCACAGAGGTTGGGTAGATCTTGGGTTTGAAAACGCAGAAGAAGTGAACAAAGCAGCAAAGGTCAGAGTGGTACTCAACCTTCCCGATGGACAGCAATTGGTACCAACCAAATGCACCCGTTGGACTGAATCCAATGACATTTTTATAATTTTTGACAATCTTCTGACCACACTGGAGCGCACAGTAGTCAAAAGACATCTCTGAGAAGGCTTGGAAGCCTACAGAGAAATCAAACAATTTGAAATGCAAAGATTCCAGCTGATTCTGACCCTTAGAACAGGGAAGGAAATAGCAATTATTTTCGCTGAACCAGGTCTTAGTAGAGGACATTACAAAGTCCCTCACATAGAATCCTTCACCATTGATTAAAGGATCCCAGCTGTTCTGCGCAACAGTGGAAAGCGCTCCCCCCATATGCAACCACTGCCAGTCCTTTTATGCACAAGATTCATGCTTGCCCCATAAAAGAAGGCCTGAGAGAAATGGAATTCTGTGAGGAGAAAATGGGCGAAGACGTAGAGTATGCTAAAAATCATGGATACTACACAAGCCTTCAACTGGGGAGAACACGGGCAATAAAATATAATTGACCCTATTTCCCCAAAAGAATGGAAAATGGCTAAACAAGCTCACAAGC